>CAJDSM010013541.1:0-10009 GCA_903981925.1 Ostrea lurida | reverse complement strand
TCATATTAATATAATAATTTACATTTTGAGTGTACTATGCCAAAATAGTAGTCAGGGTTTTGACGCATGGTCCACGAGCCAAAGGCGAGTGGACTATGCATCAAAACCCTGACTCACATTTTGGCATAGTACACGCAAATGTAACATTATTATTATCTGAGTGTCTATAATGTGCATTAAAAACACCACCACTTTGAGAAGATCTAGTTTGGCGAAGTCCAGTTTTGAGTATTTTAAACATCGACAGGCTTGCCTCTGTCTCTCATAGAATCGCCTCACAGTTTATACTGAAATTCATTGCATGTTTAGTTTCTTTGACATTAGATGTTGGTCCCTAAGTAAAGCTGTTTCGTCAGTCCCGAAACGATTAGGCTACTAATGTTTTGTTTTTACAGTGATTCAGATGAATTACATCCACATTGACGTACAAACGTTTCCAATGACGTTGGTTGCTTACTGATCAATATTGAGGACTTTTACGGCGATTAAACCTAATCTATCGTTTTTCAGAGTAATCGACACAGAATGCTTTACAATCTTTAATGACTACTATTTTGGCATAGTACACGCAAATGTAACATTATTATTATCTGAGTGTCTATAATGTGCATTAAAAACACCACCACTTTGAGAAGATCTAGTTTGGCGAAGTCCAGTTTTGAGTATTTTAAAACATCGACAGGCTTGCCTCTGTCTCTCATATTTAATACTGAAATTCATTGCATGTTTAGTTTTCTTTGACATTAGATGTTGGTCCCTAAAGTAAAGCTGGTCGTCAGTCCCGAAACGATTAGGCTACTAATGTTTTGTTTTTACAGTGATTCAGATGAATTACATCACATTGACGTCACAAAACGTTTCAACGTTGGTTGCTTACTGATCAATATTGAGGACTTTTACGGCGATATAGACCTAATCTATCGTTTTTCAGAGTAATCGACCACAGAATGCTTTACAATTTTACCAGTATTACAATAAAATTTTCATTTTAAACTCTTAAAAACGGGTATTTAGAACTGGAGGCCAATGTTAACTATATAATAAAAATTAACAATGTAATGCTCAAGGGCCTGCATAGCTCAGTCGGTAATGCTCCAGACCTCCAATCGAGACGTCATTGTACTATTTCGGCATAGTGCACTGTCGCAATATAAATTCATAGAACACTATGCGAAAATGGTGCAATAGTGATTATATAGGGAGAAGCTAACAAGAAGCATAATAATGCCATATATTTAAGTGATAGTTTGTTTATTTCAGAATGGTATAGTACCAATTGTAGAACCAGAGGTTTTACCAGATGGTGAACATGATTTGGAAACAGCACTGAAAGTCACAGAACAGGTGTGTAAAATGTCCTTCATTTCTTTTCCTTAACTTACATTCGAAATGAAGATAAACATGTTTGGCAAGGTATTCAAAATCAAAGGAGAGTTTTCAGTTTTGATATAATTGAGGGAGAAAATACCAAGTCTGAATACCACGAATAAATATATTTGAGAACATTTTGATTTCATATACCGTAAGTTTGGAAGAATGCATTTGCACAAAAGTGAGATTCTTACAAATAATTTTTAGGTAAACTCAGGTGACCTATTGCAATTGGTCTTCGTCCATCGTCGTGCATTAACAGTTGAATATTTTTAACTTCTTCTTGATAACTACCAGTCCAATTCTTTTCAAATTTGGTATGAAGCATCTTTGGGACAAGGGGCACATAAATTATAAATTTCAGGTCTCTTGCACCCCTGGGAGCGGGGCAAAAACTGCCCAAAAGTGATCAATTTTCAAAAATCTTCTTTACAGCCACACATGCCTGAGAAAAATTAAATGCATAGTGATGTATACCAGGAAGGTCTCTACCAAAATTATAAATTTGGTGATCCCCGGGGTAGGGGTTCTGACCCCAGAGCGGGGTCAAACTTGGTACATAATGTATATATGTATAAAACATTGAAAAACATCTTCTTTAATGTTATTGAGAGTAAATTAAAACTAAATGGATATTTGGAATGAAGAGGGAGTTTTCTATTATAATTATAAATTTCGTTATCCTAGGGGTAGGGGTTTTGGTATTAGGGTGGAGCCAAAATGGTCATTGTCGAAATGTGTTAACAATTGAACATTTTTAACTTCTTCTTGATCACTATATCTTTAAAATTGTTTTCAAATTTGATATGAAGCACCTTTGGGACAAGGGGCACATAAATTGAAAATTTCAGGACTCTTGCACCCCTGGGGCCTGGGGGGCATGGCAAAAACTGCCCAAAAGTGACCAGCTGTGCTAAACTTGGTTAGTGTTTAATCTGTCAACATTTGAAAAACATCTCCAGTAATGCTATTCTATTAATTTGAACTAAATGAATATTTGGAATGAACATTGAGCTTTTATCTTATTATACCCCTCCCTGCAACAAGTTTGGGAGGGGGGGGGATACTGGATTGGATGTATGTCTGTCCGTCTGTAAATAGAATGTTTTCCAGGCATTAAAGTGTTAGCCTTTCACCTAGATTTACCATATCATGCATATGATCTACCCATGGGATGAAGATGTTCCTTATCAAAAGGTCAAAGGTCAAGAACTCGGACAGCAAAGTAGCAATATGGTTCCGGGTTCTAGAGCATTATCCTTTCTATGTATTCACCATATCATGTTTATAGACTACCCTTGAAACGAAGATGTTCTTTATAAAATTTGGGGTGGAAAGGTCAAATTTCAAGTGTACTGGACATCATAATAGCAATATGGTTTCTGGGCTTTCAGCGTTGTACTTTCCACATTGAGTCATCATATCATACATGTAAATAAACTACCCATGGGTCGAAGATGAACTCTATGGAATTTGGGGTCAAAAGGTGAAGCTTACTGGGCATTAAAGTAGCAATATGGTTTTCTTTTTAAATTTTTGAACGGTTAACAACACCCTTTGTGAGATTGAAATGATTATCATCTTGTGTATTTGAATAGGAATCATATGCATATTTTGTGAACACAACCCTATTGAGATTTAAATGTGAGACGCCCAGTATGGGCTATGATACTCAGGTGACCGTTAAGGTCTGTGGGCCTCTTGTTTGTATATATATGCAATGATGAATAGACTAAATGTTCATGAAGATGAATATGACAAAGCAAAATTGCAAAAATGCAGTTTTGCAAAATATTTTATGCATACTTGATTTAAAGCACTCAGCTTGCATTAAGTTATACATTCCCAACTTTCCTCCACCACAAAAGTTGAGTCTTGTTTGTTTACAATGTCACGTAATTAATACAATTTGGATTTCATTCAATTTTGCACAGAATCATGAGCTCAATAGCTTAATTTATTGATGAAAACAGTTACAAAGTTCTGAGATATTTGGGAGCCATGCATGGTTGGGAGGTGGAACTGTTGTTTCAGTCTGAATAATGCTCTTGTTTTGATCATAATCAATTTTGTCTTCATCATTTGTTTTTATTGCATGCTTATTTGATCTATTCTGGTCTTGAACAGGTTCTAGCATTCACATACAAAGCCCTGTCAGATCACCATGTCTATTTAGAGGGAACTTTACTTAAGCCCAATATGGTTACTGCTGGTATGAGCTGTCCCAAGAAATTCTCCAAGCAAGATAATGCCAGAGCCACGATCCTAGCCCTCAGTAGAACAGTGCCACCTGCTGTTCCAGGTACACTTGCAAATCATAATTTTTATACACCCGTCAAAAACGGGATGTATTATGGTATGGCGTCATCCCTCTGTCCGGACTTTGTAGGCAGGATAGACCAAACCGTAAGCTCCCTTGGTACATTTGATAACCATGATGAGAAGATGCCTATTGTTTGTCAAAGGTCAAGGTCACTTACTTTATATACTCTGTAAGTCAGATTTTTGGGAGTTAAATTTTAGTCCAAAACTCCATATCCAACCTAATGGCATGTCTTAAAAGATTGGTATTTTTATGGGGGGGGGGGGGGGGGGGGGGGGGGGGGGATAAGGTAATATTTATGTAACATTTGAAACAACTTTGATTATTATCATGATTATCATTAACAAAAGTCTAGATATATTTTAAAATATGTCCTAAGTAGGGATGAAATGATACGCCTACCTCACGATATGATACGTATCGCAATATTTCACTACGATCATACGGTATAATATTTTCGATACGATACACTTATATATAAAATAAACTTTAAAATAAAGCAATATTTCCTAAACAATAAGTCTTTAATGACAAGAAAGTAAAACAATGAATACAAAAACAATTTCTTAAACTCGGACTATAAATTATAGACAAGTTAAATTAGTGTGGTGATCTACCTGATTATCACAAAAGATTTAGGTTTAAAGTTCATCCCAAAAGATCATCGGGAATTACAATGTTGCACTTAGTAAATATCAATAAGTCTACATTGTCAGGTGAGAAAAACGGCTCTTTGCGCATTGACGATATCTCCTGCTTCAGAAAACACACGTTCTGAAGCAACAGAAGTTGCTGTTATGGCCATACTTGACAAAATTGGATATGAACTGCTCTTCTCTTGCCACCATACAAGTGGGGTGTAACTCATTTGAACAGAGTTTTCAACCTTACACTGATGCTACATGTCACCCCAGACAACTATCACTTTCAATTCCGCCATTTTGTATCTGTTTGAATCTCGATCGGAATAGGAAAATAGCGAGCTCTGTTCATCATTAAAAAAATAACATGTATCGAACCGAAAATTAAAGTAGTTTGTACTGTAACCGAACCGGCCATTTTAGACTGCGGAGAACCGATACTGTGGTCTACCTTTTCACCCCTTGTCCTAAGATTATGCATAAGTACAAGTAGTTACATATTCTGATTAGGGCTGATACGATTCACCGAAACATCAATACTGTTTAATATAAACGCTCGATTCAGTGTTCAATTCAATGTCACAAGGACAAGATGGCGTTTGATGATGGCCAGACTGTTATTAACCTTGAGTCTAACAAAAACAATAACGAACTAAGTTATAATCAGTTTAAAATACAGAGCCAACAGGCATCTTACCATTTGGTGGTATGGAAACATTTTGCTTCTAAAATTGTTACTGTGAATCTCTGAATTAAATTTTTCTTGAAAGTTATCATTGGCTGATACTGTAAATTATAATTATTGTATTGAAAATATTGAATTATGGCACAAGTATGCAATACGTATTACATTGTGAATGGGGCATATAGTTTCAGTCCTGATTTTGATAATATTGGTGTAATTTCTCAGAGGTAAAGCATAAGAGCGTGGATTGAAAATTTTCAATCAATTCTGGCAAAAAGTTATATCAACTTAAAAGTGGGCCACTACAGGGCCAGTGACAAATCCACCCAAAATAACCTTGAAAAATACAACTGACTTGCATAAGCGATTATACCGTAAAACGAGAATATTTAGTGCACTATTTATTTTAGCACTGACATACGATTGCGCTAAATTTGATTGTTGTCATTAACATTAAGTCATTGACCAATTAGTATCATTGCGCTAAAATAAGTTTGCGCCAAAAGGTTTTCAATGCTGATTGCGCTAAAATATATTTGCGCCAAATATTCTCGTTTTACAGTATATGGTAGTACAAAAGCGATTATATACGGTAATACAAATGTAGGAATCAACAAGCATATTATGCTATGCTGGAGTTGCTCTTGTTGAGCTCACTTGAAGGGTTTGATAGTGTTGGTTTTTTTTTTATTTTTACTAAAATTGTCTCATTCTGTACAAATATGACATCTTGATTTCATTTTCACACTTTCTAGCTTCTTAGAACTGACTGGATTTTTCGAAACTATCTGAAGTCAAAACTTGGACTTGAGATTTTTAGATTTTACTCAAATTTTGAGTGTTCAAATAAAAGGAAATTGAAATTTTAAATAAGTTTGAGATTTTTTTTAAAGAAACCCATTCTTGCTTTAACTTTGCATGAAAAAAATAATGGAAAAACTTGAGGATTTTCAAGTATACCTCTCTCTCTCTCTCAGGAAGATAGATAAATCATTTTTTACTGAAAGTGAAACATGAATGGATTATTTTAATCTGTACAGCAGGGTGTGATTCTTCCACTTGATTAAGGACCAGTGTTTGACATAGTAATACATGTATATGTGTTATAAAGAAAATCTATAATTTTAGGTGTGACATTCCTTTCTGGGGGTCAGTCTGAAGAGGATGCAACTGAAAACCTTAATGTCATAAATGTCATTCAAGGTCCCAAACCATGGGCACTGACCTTCTCATTTGGGCGTGCCCTGCAGGCTTCTGTCCTGAAAGTGTGGGCTGGCAAGGATGAAAATGTTGCGGCTGCTCAGGCAGAACTCAAGAAGCGGGCTCAGGTGGGTCTTTTCATTTTGAATAATATTCATTGATGGGCAACATGAATATTGAAGAGACAGTATCTTACAAAATGTTTTTTAGCTCCCATGAGCCAAAGACTCAAGTGAGCTTTTCTGATCACATTTTGTCAGTCGTGCATCTGTCCGTCCGTGAACTTTTAATATTTTTTACTTCTCCATAAGTGCAGGACCAACGTCAGTGAAATTTGCCATAAAGCATTCTTGGGTAGATTTTTATGACAAGATCATTTATTTCATACTATGATTTGTGACCTTTGTCTTGTCCAGAACAGCAAGGTCATGTTAGTCATTTTGGTGTTGAAGCATCTCTGTATTATGTGAATTTATTTTCAGTTAAATTATTATCCTTTGGGGTCACAAATCTGGGGTAAGAAAATTTCATGGGGATTTAAAAATCTTTTAAAAATTACAACAGCTGAACAACAGTACCAGAGCCAAAATGACTTAGGTGAGCAATGGGGCCTATGGGCTCTTGTTTAAGAATATATGCAAATTTCTCTGTGTCTTAGAAAACCTACTGCTACTTTTAAAATCTATATGGTGTATTTTTGTTGTTTTTGTATTACAGGCTAATGGTTTAGCTGCTACAGGAAAATATGAGGGTGGATTAGCCAGTGCTGCAGGAGGGCAGTCCTTGTTTGTGGCACAGCATGCTTACTAAGTGTTGCCACATTTCACAACTCCACATACAGTCGTGTTTACGTTCAGACAAAAGAAGTTAGATCTGACACCAATGTTTTTATATGTTGTGGAAAAGACTTTAGTAGTATGTTAATGTTTTGTTAAAGCAATTTTTTACAAGATCTTTATTTTTTTTCCAACCACCTTTTTCTTGTTGTTGACATATTTATTGGACTGCTTCAGTGTTAAGCTTGTGTTAAAACATTCACAGCATTATTAGCTTGATTATATAGCTAAAACCATTTCAAGAAATAGTCATGTTTCAAAGGGAAGACTTTCTTTCTATTTTTGAATTAGCTACCAATAGCGGTAAAGTAGAGTGCATTGTTGTTCAATATTATTATTTCAGTAATGTCATGTAAATAGGATAAATATATATACACTGTACTCATATTTGCTGTTTTATAGTTATTTGCAACATTGAATTGCATTCTTTTAGGAATGTTTATTTTTTATTTAACATATTTGCATAATACAAAAACAATGAAGCTGAACAAGTTTTTGTTTTTCTTGATTTGATAAAATGCAGCATAGTAGATTAAAGAAATCTTCGATGTTCATTTTTTGACCCCTGGAAGTTTCAAAAGAAACTAAAATATTACTGGACCCAGTTGCACAAAGATTATTTAACTTATAAGTAACAGATAGTTCGCCATATTAATAATGCCTACATTTTAAAATATAGCCTCTTGATGTTAACTAACCTCTGTGCAGCTAGGTCCTGATACATGTCTGTAGAGGATATTCCTTAATTCTGAATACATCTTTTAAGTTAGCACAAGGTCATTCAGAGGACGTATAAAGTCAATCAGAATAAATTGTGATTTTATGTTGTTACATGTAGTATGCATTGTGTTCACCTCATCTGACCTTTTGAACTTTTCTAATCACCCTGTAATCCATCTGTCTGTCTACTTCTAATAGACTCTTCACTAAAATTGCTGGGCCAATTTCAACCAACCTTGGCCCAAAGCATCTTTGGGTAAAGGGGATTCATAATTATCAAACGAAAGACCATATACAGTTCTCTTCTAAGAATAAGGTGAAGACAGAAAAAATAAAACTTGTTTCTTTGACAAAAATGTTGACGTACATAGTGTAGATTATAAATTGTTAAAATTAATTCTTATAGAAATGGGGTTGGGCCACAATACACAATAGAGTATTGACAGATTTGAAGAAATTGTCTTTCTAAGAATAGCGAGGCCATGGTTAGTCCCCGGGTTAGTCAAACTAATTTACAAGTCTCAGAAAGTGCATGTTGGGGGCCCAGAAGTAGGATGAGGTCGGCCTCGATAGGGGATCGTATTTTACATGGTAATACATGAATTTGGTGAAAATCTTTCGAATAAAACCATGGTAATTTTTAGTCTTATTAGAATGCATTGCAAAATGATGCAACTTTTCGAGTTACGTCACGGCTAAACTTTTCATACGTCTCGAACAAGGTAAGCGCTCATTGGTCTGGGCAAATTGAATCCCAATGGTCAGTGGGAGGAGTCTTCAAACGAAACAACGCTTTGAGCTCGGGCCTTCAGAAAAGTTTCAGCTAATTGTTTTGACTGACTATCGTCCAATTAGAATGCGGAGCCAAGTTTCAATGGGTTGATGGGGAAAGTAATTGTTGCGGTCGCCGTGAAATAGTCAAGAACAGCTGTTGATCAACATTATCGAAAATACCTTTCTTATTCTATCTGGAAACATGACAAATATTTGAGCCAAAAAAAAAAAAACCCCACCATGCATCATAACTGAAGATGACAGCTTAAAACGCGCTATTACACAACATGCCATCTCGCTAATACACAAAACGCCATCGCGCTTTCACGCTAACACAACGGGCAATAGCGTTTTCACGCTTACAGTTGCGCTAACACGCAATCGTGCTTTCACACTTCACGCCATTTCGCTGAACATTGCACTAACACGCAATCGCGCTTTCACGCCAACACGCTGTCATGCTAACGCGCTGTTGCGCTAACACGCAATCGTGCTTTCACGCTATCGCGATTTTGCACTGCAAATACTTTGTAAAACTATGTCTGAAAACATGTTAGAGCGCATGACAAATATTTGAGCAACTAGAAATGGAGAAAGAACTATAGAAGAGTCATTTAATCGTAATTTATTGTCAAAGTTTGAGTTTTAGTAAATAAAGTTGACCAGAATAATGAATTCAAGATCAGCAAAATCATATTCTGAATAAAATGAAACTTTTCATTTTCAAAGATTTATTTGTAAACTACTTAATAATGTTTCCTCATAAATTAATGAACGTCTTATATTACAGACTTGAAAAGTTACACCATTTTGCATTCTAGTATGCATGCAAGCGTCCTTTTAAAACACTGTAAATTCAAGTAGGTTCAAATCAATGAGTATATTGGGACCACATTTCGGCTTCAAAGTTTTACATGGGAATATAAAATAGATATTCTGGACAACAACAGAACCATAATTCCTGTCTTATGTTGGGCATAAAACCCTATCATACAGTATTTAAAATGTAGATTAGATTAAAACTACTTTAGATATGATCAAACAATAACTTGTTGTGATACACATACTGCAAGAACTTGTACAGATGTACTTTAATAGTACTGCTTTCTTGTGATAAATGCTATTGGAATCATTCAGTCACCGACAATCGTGTCTATCAATATCTCAGAGTTGAAGTAATGCATGGGTCCTCACTTCAGTTCCTGGTTCAGCCATACATTCCTCTTCTAAAGTACAAATGGTGCCATTAATTGACCACCCTGCAATGCTGGTCATCCTGCCAGGGGTGAAAAGAATCTTTGTTGTGACTGTCTTTGAGGGCGAAAACGAATTTAAGGAGGGAGCAATAGAGTATTTGGGCTGTACAGATATCGACCTGGATTGCTCAGTGGGTTCGATTCCAGTTCCAGCCTTAGATTTTCCCCTAACTTATACTACAGAGGAAATGAATATTTGGCTT
>CAJDSM010013536.1:2135-16099 GCA_903981925.1 Ostrea lurida | reverse complement strand
AACAAAGAAAGCATTTCATTGTTTAAATGAATCAAATTTGTTTTGAGTGACCTTGATCTTTTTAATATGACCTTGTGACACCTTAGTTCGAATTATGAAGGGTTTTTTTATACAAGATATAGACATATACAAAATTATCTTGAATGACTTTTGATGTCTTTATTGTTTGGAATAAGTTGATCTATTGTTAACGGGGAAAAACACAATCTTTCTTGATTTGTTTCACGATGTGATTGTTCAGACGACCGAAGTTATCACTTCAGACATTTGATCCGCCTTCTCAATTAACCAGCATATTGTGATGTAATATTTATATGATGTACCTTCGCTGATTTTTCTTTAAAAACAAATGAGTTTAGCAATAGCAACAAAACATATGATGGCACAAGAAGACTTTATTTTGTACTTCTTACATTCAGACTTCTATAACTATACCTAAACAACTGCAATAATATAGCCTTATTCGACTTTTTGTGGGGGCTGGGGCTATAATTTTCCTTATGATCTCCGTAATTGGTGCAGATGTGGGAGTGCTTCACCTGCAGTCATTCTCAGAAAATTGATACAGTTAGAATTTTTTGTACAAAAATTGAAGTTCAGAAATACCAAAACGTTTTGCTGCCATAATATTAGGTTACCTTTGAAGATGCATAATTTAAAATTTCACTTACGAAGTTTTAAAAATGAGCGAGATACAGTATCACTAAGTTACCTGCCCAATTATAGTCTATGTAATGGTCCTGATAATTAAGTGCTGTCGGAAAATCTAAAAGAAACTTTTTGGATTATAAAGTACTAATATCATATAAAATAATTGGTTGAAAACTAAAATCCTATCTGTGACCATTTAAAAAAAACACATCAGAAATAACTCTTATATTTTTTCGACTGATTCAGCTATCATCGAAATTTTGGACTGTAAAACTGCATCAAAGCGAGAAATGCTGAAGTTTTACCGTCCAAAATTTCGGTGATACCTGAATCAGCCGAGAAAATATATGAATCATTTATCATTTAATTTCACATTACATCGACAAAATAATGTTCAATCAGACTTTAATTGTTAGATTATTTCTTGACCCTAACCTAGATAATGTAAATCGATCGCGTAAGAATGTACAGTCCTGTGATGACGTGAAACACATGCATTTAAGAAATAGAAAATAATTACGTCATGCGACACAACGATTCGCCACTCCACTTCCAGATAGCGCCGTATTTGAGATGAAGAATCGATAATTGGGCCCCTCGCTATAAATAGACTAAATATTTCCCATTTTTATTTTTACAACAGTGTACTTAATTGATGACGTGTACACATAAAATTAAAAACAAAACTAAATCTAAACTAAAACAAAACAAAACTAAAAACAACGCTAAGCAATGTAAACATGTAGAAAATTCGCACAAAGTGAACGGAAATGTATGTGTCTAATTCATTGGGGGTTTTAAGAAATCCGAGATCTACCATGAAAATTCTGATATAACAGAGAGGGCGTCTTTTTTCACACAGTGATAAAAACTGGAAACATCATGGTCTCCATAGCATATGAAATGAACTACCCCACGACTTGTGTGTCGATGTGCTGTGCTTTTGTTTTGTTTCATGACATGGGTGCATTAACCGAAATCCAATGTAACATTAATGCTAGAAAGTATTTACAAAAATCTGGAATTTTCTATAGAACTACCAAATGTTCATGAATAGACGATAATGCTCAGGGACTGTCCGTTACTCATCGAGAGAAAATCAGTAAACATTTCATTGCTAATAACAACTTAATAATTTGATTCAACAAGATGGCCAGCACAATCAACTGGTTACACTAAAAACCCGTGTCTATTTCATAAACTCACAACATGTTCTTGTGACGGAAATTGGACAGCATAGGAAATTTACTCGATATCAGAAACCTTTATAATTTAATACTAGGGTGACTAAAGCAGGTACACAAAATGAAAGGAAAGAGCTAAGTTCGTTTGGTATCATATTTAAAAAAAAATGATGTTCTTGTATCAAATCCTTACACTGCAATATAATGATGATGAGGATACACCTATCTCAAAAATAAACCGAAACTTTGAATATGTGACATATTTCTACGATGTGGACGTAGTCAAAATACATACCGAACGCGTATTTCCGGAAATATCCCCAAATTTTAACTACATGTACTTTTTAACATATTTGAATAGGTCCCCGCAATATCACCACTTTAAAAATTTCACACATAAAACATCTATGTATAAGCATTTTTCATGCAAAAAATTACGATGGTGATATTGAGAGGACCGTGTTATTTCTCAATTTAAAGTTAAGTACACGCCACACCGCGTACAGTCTGTATACATGTTGTAATATATGTGTTGTTACATAAGTTTTTTTTTTTTTAAATTGGTTTATGAAAGAAATACTTGCTATGTACTGCATCGAATAATAAATTCATAACATCAGTTTAACGGGGCAATGTATGATAATCTCATGTTTTTCTTTGCACTTTCTTACTTCTAAATATTGAGGTAAGATTTTTATTCTATCCTCAGCAAACAGCTTTCAAACTTCACCAAGTAGCCGTATGCGTTTCGCGGTCACCAGGCCATTTTAAAAGTGGCGAATAAAGTAGTTCCATCTTTAAGAAGGTAGTTCATCGGAAAATGACAATCGGCGCTAAGTAATCAATGAAATAAAATTAAATGATAACAGAATGACTTAAGAATTTCGATATTTCTTTACAATCTGTTAAATGTATTTTTTTTTTTTCGTTTACTGTAGATCCTTTACAACAATTTTACAACAAATTTCAATGTCAAATTTACATAAAATAACATATTCCAATCAGTTTATTTATTCCAGCTGAACAAAAAAGTGCCATTTTGTTACGGAGGTTGAATAATAACACCACCATCAGTTTGCAGTACGTTTCATTTATCTATCAATTTGGTTCTTTTAGGATTGTATTTTCAAATTCTGATCAAAAGATCAAAGTATGTTAACTTATTTAAATTCCTAGACATCGGAAAATTTACATTGCTAGTAAATATAAATTGATTAAGTTCCAAAAAATCATTACAATGGGTTATAAAGCCATATTTCCGTATTGAAATTTTGACCCGTGGGGGTCCGGGTTAGAATAGGTCCCGAGCATCCCCTTGCCTGTCGTAAGAGGCGACTAAATGGGGCGGTCATTTGGATGAGACCGGAAAAACCGAGGTCCCGTGTCACAGCAGGTGTGGCACGAAAAAGATCCCTCCCTGCTCAAAGGCCCCGAGTGTCGAGCATAGGCCTAAATTTTGCAGCCCTTCACCGGCAATGGTGACGTCTCCATATTTGAGTGGGACGTAAAGCAGTAAATAATCAATCAATCAATGAAATTTTGAAATCCATGCCATCGATCATTTATCCAATTGGAAGTAGATTGATTGATTGATTATTTATTGTTTTACGTCCCACTCGAGAATATTTCACTTCTTTAACTCAAAACATCTTTTCTAAAACTTAAGATTACAATATAACTGCTTTTCAAAGCTTTATTCAGTAAAGGAAGAATATAAAGTGGAACATATAAACATGCAAAGAGCTTTAACAATTTTAACGAAAGGATGCAATTCATCGTCAACCAGCCTCAAAACTGTCTGTGACCTTAAATATGAAATTTAGCAATTCAATTTATAGGCAATATTATTTGTTTTTTGGACTATGATTACGTTTGATACTTTGTTGCTTCGCCATTTGTTTTTAGAGAATTCAAAATGTTTGAGATATGACTAGTCCAGTAATTAGCTGTTATAAAGATAAGTACTAAGGGAAACATTGTCTGTAAAGCATATTAAAGTATCATTCTGTAAAAGTTAATTTAGCAAGAAATCTGTGAGCCAATGCTCACTAGTGATACCCCGCTCTAAGCCTAATAAAACTGTCAATATAGTTGTACATTCCAGGTCCTCGTCAAACCAGGAAGTAGATGCCTGATGAATCTAAAAATGCATCCACGAGACATATTATCATACCTATATAATGCTTCATGCAAAATATTTGTAGCCTGTGATAAACAGTTTCTCAGAATTATGTTACGAAAAAAAAATTATATAAGCATTATATATGAAAAAATCAAAAGTTCTCGGCAAATAGGAAGTACGATTTCGATGAATCTTGAAAATGCATCCAGCAATACATTATACTTATATAAAGCTTCGTGCATAAATTATTAGTAGCTTGTGATATATAGTTGCTGATAATTATGTTACGAAAAATGTTGTATATG
Source organism: Ostrea lurida (assembly GCA_903981925.1). Taxonomy (NCBI): domain Eukaryota; kingdom Metazoa; phylum Mollusca; class Bivalvia; order Ostreida; family Ostreidae; genus Ostrea; species Ostrea lurida. The sequence continues at coordinate 11,837 of CAJDSM010013536.1, read as the reverse complement.
GGACCTGAGTATCATGACCCACACAACATAAGTTTCAATATGGAGTCTTGTTTCACATGTTAAATGTGATTATCTTTCAAAATATCATATGATTCCTATTCATATACTCAAGAAGACTATCAATTCAATCTCACAAAGGATATTGCTAACCGTTCAAGATTTTAATTGAAAACCATATTGCTACTTTAATGTCCAATAAGCTTGACCTTTTGACCCCAAATTCGATAGAGAATATCTTTGACCTGGGTAGTTCATATGTAAGATATGGTGACTCTAGGTAGAAAGAATAATGCTGAATAGCCCTGAAACCGTATTGCTGCTTTGATGTCCAGTGCATTTGACCTTTTGGCCCCAAATTCGATAAAGAACATCTAAAGTTGTCTCATGAGTAGTACATGTATATGCATGATAGGTAGAAAGGATAATGCTCTAGAACCCGGAAACCATATTGCTACGTGTACTTTGATGTCCAGTGCACTTGACCATTGACCCCTAATTCAAAAGAGAACATTATACGTCTCATGAGTAGTCCATATGTATGATATGGTGACTCTAGGTAAAATGATAATGCTTTTGAGCCCAGAGATAATATCGCTACTTTACATATAATTAATATGTATCATGATTGGCCCCGCTCTGGAGTCAGAACCCCTATCCCGGGGATCACAAAATTTTAAAATTTGTTGAGGCCTTCCTGCTTTACATCACTATATAGACACTAGACAATTCACCCGCTGCTGAGTGTCCAATAATGTGATTTACATTGAACCCAGGGGAGGGGGTGGTCTCAAGCTATACTTTGGGTTACATATGTACGGCTTAGATCTCCAAAACACCCATTTAATATAATCAATATTTTGAAATCCATACACATTCAATATATTTTAGTAACCCGTAGGATCCGGGTTAGAATAGGTCGTCAGTATCCCCTTACGTGTCGTAATAGGCGACTGAATGGGGCGGTCATTCAGATGAGATCGGAAAAACCGAGGCCCCGTGTCACGCAGGTGTGACACGATAAAGATCCCTCCCTGCTCAAAGGCATCGATGTGCGAGCATAGGCCTAAATTGCAGCCATTCACAGGCATTGGTGACGTCCCTCATACTCGGTGAGACGTAAAACAATAAATTATCATCAATCTATATTTCGTATATTTCATAACAAAATTGTATAAAATTTACATTTATTACAAAATTGTATAGTTGATATCCATGTGCATATTGCAATGTAATACCTGGCTTGTAATTAAATCTTATTTCCTTTGTTTTCAGTGGTAGATCAAGTGCAGTTTTTTTTTCCCATGATGACAAAAATTACCATCCATTGATATATTGTGACATGTCAAATTCAGATACCTGTGGTCTGTGATACCCAAGATATAGGAAGACCACCCAACCCCGACCCTTTTTGGACTATGATTACGTTTGAATACTTCTGTTACTTCGCCATTTATACTGAATGAAAGGTATAATCAGAATATAACAACTGTTGATCTTAAGCGCAAGCTACAACGAATAGGATATATGGAGAAATCTGATCAGTCGCAGACAACTCCTTCGTAAACAATATATTCTTCGTCAATCAAAAAATCCGGGGAAAGTTCTGTGGAAAATGCTACATATAACCGAACGTGTGGAAAGACGGGGTTGCAATTTGTAAGCCGCAATCTTACGCAATGTCTGTCCTTTAACTTTGGTTAATTGTGACTGAACATTGCTGGCCGTATTGGGAATCATGGATGTAGGAGCCGGGGGCAAGGCAATGGAAAGTCAATAGTTGTTTTTGCCCCCCCCCTCCCCCTTGTTAAGTTTTTTCTGCATCATGACACATAATTTAGAAGCCCCCCCCCCCCACTCATCAGTCTTTAATTTTCTTGTCGCGTTATTTTATAAATTGCCACCCCCCCCCCCCCCCATACACACACGTTTAGTTTCCATTAGCTTTTTTGATTTTGATTGTCGCATACTTAGAAGGTTTGCCCCCCCCCTCCCCTCTTTCAAAGACAGTCCTACGCCTATTGGAAATTATCTACGTCTCCGGGGCGTGTCCAGGAATATTGAAAGGGGGGGGGGCGTAGAATAAAATATTGTCGCCGAGCGAAAGCGAGGCAAAAATTTTTTTTGGGGACATTTTTTGGCTTAAAAACATAAAATAATCAGACACCTTGATACGATTTTTAGGTCTTTTGACGTTTTTGTGTTTGGACCATCGACATCTTTGGCGAATTCTTTATCACATCAATAAACAATGGATACTAATCGCAGAAGGTCGAACACGCCGGACTCCGAGAAAACGAATTTTACGGTTGATGATGGACCCATCAAATTGGGAATCGTATAAAAAGAAATCAGAGTAGTGGTTATAATTAATGAATATATGATAAATTGCCATCAATTCATTACATACTATCAGAATAACGATATTTTTTTTTAAACGGGGGGGGCGTACGCCCATTACGCCCTTACCTGGACCCCCCCCTGGTCTCAGCTTGAAGGTCATGTCTGTATATGATGAAACATCAAACCGTCCTACTTTGAATGATTCGCAGTGGTGATTTAGCGGGTTTCGCACCTTAAAATTTTATCTTTAGTTTAGAACTCTTTTTGAAATAACGACAATTGAATTATTGTTGCTTTTATTTGGAGAATTATATTTTTATTCGTATCTCGATCAATACACGCCGTTCCGTCGTTGGTTCTTAAAATTAAATGTTTTCGTATATTGACAATTCTCCCTAAAATAACGCCAATACGATGAAGATCTCTGTCTTGTTAAACTATCAGGTAAGAACTATACATTGATTGATATATAAAATATATGTCGGTGAACAGTGGAATAAATAGGTGTGCGCCCAAATTTCGAACTTGTTTAATTTAGTAATATAGATTAGGATGTGCGGTTGTAGAGAAAAATATTTTGAAAATATTGGGTCCACTTTTGCCCCCCTCTAAGGCCCAGGAGTGCAAGAGACCTCAAAATTACAATTTATGAGCCCCATGTCCAAAAGATGCTACATTGCCAATTTTGAAAAGAACTGGAATGGCAGTTATCAAAAGTAAATATGTTCACTTGTTAAACACATTTCATCACGCCGTGTTATTGTATTAATATTTTCACAAATAAAACTTATTTAACGTGAATTTCTCTCTTATCTACACATTAAGTATACGTTAAAGCCTTAATTTATTCATTTAAGAATTTACATGATTAGTTTTCTATTCATAATTATCTATTGTTTACGGCTACAATGTTTATTTTGCAAATGACAGCCCCTGCATTGAGAATTGTTCATCCATTCTTGGTTTAAAAACGCAAAACTTACCGCCAAGGTTGTTCCGCACGCAAACCCGCAGAGCATTATGGGTTTATATGGGGACTCTTAAAACTGGTACCCCGTTGATTGGTGCTACATGGGGACTCCCTAGATTCATGCCTGTAAGTGGCGGTAATCGGAAGTGAAAAAATACTCTGAAGTAACGACAATAAAGCCTAAGCTAGCGCTTTAAAAAAGAACCCCTACTAACTTCACGCACTGCTATGCCATTGCTCTTTTAGTCTTGCTTGCTCAGATTCGTGGGTTCCAGGTTAGAATAGGTCCTCAGCATCCCCTTGTGGTCGCAAGAAGGCGACTGAAATAGGGGCTGTCATTCGGATGAAACGGAAAAAACCGAGACCCCGTGTCACAGCAGGTGTGGTATCAATAAAAGATCCCTCCCTATCAAAGCCCATAAGCGCCAGCATATGCCTAAATTTTGCAGCCCTTCACTGATGTGGCACGATAAAAGATCCCTACCTTGCTCAAAGGTCCGAGTGCCGAGGGAAAGATATGTGTTTTGCATTACTTGTTTGATTAAAATTTTTATGGCGGATTATTGATTGGGGACTTCGAAATGTAAATAGAAATGAAACATTCAGTGGGGGTTGAAATAAGCAGGTTTCAGGTGCGAATATTGTTAATCTTTTTTTCTTTTTAAAAACCACGGCAAAGGTAGTGGTGAACAAACTTGATTTTTGTTGCAATTCATTACTTCGTTCTATTTCGGGGTGAAGTTTACAATATGCAAACAGGACAGATTTTTAATGGTTCTAGAAATTTACATTTGAAATTTTTTTTTTTAATGTCTCACTTTTATTCAATACCGGGTAATCTAAATCCAGAACTCTATTCTTGCAATTGTCCATGGAAACCATACAAATCTGGAGTTTCTAACATGTCGCACCAAATATCGACGAGGATTTATTTGTAAGACCGGAAAAATACTAAGGACAGATCTTTGAAAAATTTCCGCAAACAGATTCGTTGTACGTATATGAAAATAAACTAAAGACGGATAAAAACATTGTAAACCACGACATATGAACCAACTATGGTCTCCAACGCAATCTGTAACGACAAATGGCGTCTTTAGGTATACACTCCAGACTTTTTCTGCAATATGTACCTTGTCTTAGTTAGGACACAAACATTATGTATACGTTACAGTTAACCAAATGTGCAGTAATTGGCGATGCATCTGTCAGTATATCATTTACAAAGTGGATATTGGATAGTATTCAATGTTACTTAACCACAGTAGTCTTTCTGAATTTAATAATCAAAATTTCAAAAACTGAGTCCACCATTACTTCCTTGTGCATCCCCATCGATTAAATGTACGTCACTTTTCTGTGTCCCCAGTTACGATAAACGTGACGGGCCAAGAGTGACCGTAACTGCTCAAGTGGAAATAAGTCATGCATGTACAGGGAACCACTCTGTTCTCGTCCGATACCTTGACTGTAATTTGGCCTAAATTGTAACTATCTACTTAAGCTTACCTTGTGTCAAAACTCAGGCTTTGCGAACTAATGGTTCGTTTTGTGTAATTAATAAAGTCAACCTTTTTGCCAAAATTGAGAATCAAACACTAAACGTTAGCAACGGCTCTAACAGTCCCCTCACATGTCACCGAGTCAGTTCCTCGTGGGACTCGGATTTACAGGGTGCAGAGGGAGGGACACGAACCTAGGGTTACTGCGACCAACAAGAGACTAACTTCGGGGGGATCAGATGACAAAAATTAACCAACCAACTCGAGGTGGTAATTCAATGCAAGAAAAAAGAAAACAAGCAATAAAAAGTCAACAGTTTAGATATTACGAGTCAGTTTTTTCGAAACTTCCATCTTCATTCTGTTGGTATATAAAATACCCTTTAAAACAAAACGTGCTGCGTTAACGCAAATGAAAATCTGGCCAGGTAATTAAATCGCTGGGTGTAAATTAATAGACATAACAATGGAAGTCTTTGTATCGGTCTTATATTTACCGTAATTTAATGATATGAACTTGGAAATCAATACGATAACTAACAGCATTACATATTGATTAAATTAAAAGTTTATGAGGGCGTCAGTTTACCTGGGGACAAACGGGGCGGCCTGCCCTTCACGAAGCACACTAATTCAATATTCGTCGCCCGCGGAGTATTTCGGAAACAATATTCTATATTTTTGCACAACTGAAAACTCCAGTCCTCAGCCGCGCGGACTGTATAGAATGGTTGTCTAATGGGCATTGCCGCTATCGGGGAACCTACGGGTTTTCCAATCATTTCTTAAAAACAAATGTACCCCGGGTAGGCTAATTTTCATAATCGAAGTGCGGTTAAATATTTTTAAAAAGAATAAGATACGTTGTTTAGTTAATTCGATATCTGTCAATTTCTTCAATTGATTTATCTTTACTTACCGGCCTTCTTGCCAAATCCCCTTTAACATGGCCATCAACCCAAATGGGGCACACATAGTATATAATCACGGGACGTCGCACAACAAAGCAGAGAGACCTTAAATATGGAAGGGACTCGTGCAACGTTTACATGTACATGTATAACCCACGACAAACGCCTCTCGACCGTCGGAATAATATCTTCTTACAGGGTCTTCGCAACGAACAAGATAAAATGGTTACCTAAAGGAGTAAATATTTAAAATTAAAGCTTCAATTTGTCTCCTAAGCATAGACCATGGACAATGAGACGCTTGAAGCCTCCTAAGAGGTAATTGATCAGTTTACATTTTCGCCTTGTTTGACGTGTTTCGATGCATTACATTAACTTCCAGTCAAATAAAGACAAGGCGCGATTCATATAAATCCCTCTAATTGCTGTGGCAGATAAAAATATAACGGTTACAAAAGAACTTCTAAAATATTAGTGACATCGAGGAGTTCATATTTGTTCAGAAGTGTGTAAACCAGTGAACCGATGAACAGTTATTTGCCGATGTTAGGGAAAAATCAATTGTCTCGCGACTTTTGTACATAATACTGTTCTCAAAAAAATAAAGATGCACAGATCATGATTTACTTTTATTAACTTGTTATATGATAAGTTACGCATTTTTAAAACATCCATACACCAAATCGCTCTATAAACATTCAAAAGAAACAAGTAACCATTTTGGCAACAGAAATAACACCTATTGTTACGGTTACTCAACTATTAAACTTGCAACAGACACACAAACTCACACAGTTCAAAAGTTTAAACACCTTATTTATCTAACAACTTCAATCAAGTAGTCTTCCATTATGCCAATACACATATCAAATTTGCTTTACTCCCTTCTTGATCACTTTTTCAATAAGGAATGGGTGGGAAAACTACAAATCTGGGCCTTTTAAAAACGAAATCTATTACTCTTTCTGTTGCATAAATTAACAAACGGGCCTATGTCTATGCAAATTCCATCTCTTTCAAACTTTCTCTTATTCATACTGAGATTAAAACAAGGGAATTTGCGCACAAGGCAAGATTAATTGCAAATGAGCCAATAATCATTTAGAGGGGAAAATTTGTAGCAATGTAGTAAATACAAAGATTTAGTAAAACTTTACCCAGTCTTTCAATATTTTACTTATCTAATATTTGCTATTTCTTGGAGTAAAATGCCATTTAATAAGTATAATAATTGCCTTTATTTTATCTCACAACCAAAATAGAAATAAAAACATTAGAATTATGATTTGCATATATTGGCATTTGAATTGAAGCTACCAGAAACTATTTGATATTTACAAATGGCTGAAATGCTGAAAATGGGTTCTCGAATTGATATTTTAAGTTTGAGACATGCAATGTTCCTAAATACTGGGCAAAGCAACACTGGAATATATCACTTCTTACAATCCTTGCTCAAACTTTGGATACAAGTATTACTTTGCGAAAAAAATATTTTTTTTTAAAGATTAATTTTGTAAAGTTTACATAAATATATATTTCTGGTAAAATACAAGTAATTAAAAACCCCAGAAAGAATGATGAATAAGAAAAAAAACAAAATCTTAGTGATTCTGTGTAACTAAAAAGAGCGTGTTGAACAAATGTATGCATAGGACTTCCTGTCCTACAACTGCATTTGATTCAGCGTGCGTTTCCGCCCTGGGATCATGAAACAAAACTGAATTTAAGTCAACATTTCAATCACCTGTAACAATGTTTATTTCTTTTGAACTGAAACTCTTATTTTACAAGACACTAGAAAATTTGATTAAACAATAATGAATAACAATTTTCATTTCACACAATCATTACACCTGTAAATATTCCAGCTATAAGATGTTTCATCGCTCCTGGCGGCCCTGAATCCATGGTATCTAAAACAAATGGTTAAGACACCGCCTCATTTTCTGTTCAGTGAAGGGACGGTCTAAATTGCAGTACCTTTGCCACCATACACTTACATTTACGTGTGAATACAGTTCAATCATAAAACTTTCAGTTTCTTAATAAAATAAAATGAAAACACAGGAATGACAATGACAACAGTCATGATTTGGACTCAGAGAAAACCGGTTAAAATCAAATTAACTGCAATCAAGGAAAAAAGAATATTCCCCTGTTTGTGTATATCAATGATAGTTTTACTATAAACCTGTTTTATAGTAACAAGCAAGTACTATTTATGCTCAAATAATTACCACATTTTAACAGGGCAAAATATATTTGCAGACTAGTTGGAATAGTTTTAATATTTGATAACATTATTGTTTTATTAGGATGGGAAAACAATGGGCATTAACTCTGTATAACTCAGGAAACATGCAAATACTGGTTGTCTTCAAGACTAGATACACATATATATATATATATGTTCACCCCCAACTTTCTTGTTTCCATTATGTGGGTAATGTTTTCATTTCATATATATTATGAATATTTCTCCAAACTAGACTATTATACACATAATTCACTATCTAAAATCGTAGCCATATGTAAATGTCTTTACATTACAGTTGATAGATGCACTATCGTATGTAAATTACAAGCGAAATGGCTGCTTTATAACTATTGAATACAAAGAATGGACACATTGTAGCTGAAGGATCGAGTCTTCATCTAATACAGGTACCACACCAAGTATCATTACGCGGCAGTTAACCTAGTACTCGCAATATCATCTACAGTTCCACTCCTAAAGTATGGATTGAAATAAAACATATTCTTTACTTCACAACACATCTAGTACACACCATAAAACAATGTTAAAATGTATTGCATTGTTTGTGGAAGTGACTAAATGTTTGGCCATAGGAACAAGAACGGGAGGCGTTATTCCTCATAAGCCAAGTACACGCATACCGTGGACGGCTGATATGGTATCAAGTTCTTATTATCAGCCGAGAATATGCTACAAAATTTACGTGTCTTACACTAAAATATGGCAATATAGTGTTATATTGCTTTTCAAATCTCAATTTGTCTTAGGCTGAAGTAAAATCAAAGTATGCAGAAACCTTATCAAGAAGTTCAACCAAAAACGATACATTGCAAATATCGAACAAAAAAAAAAGCAAAAAAATTCAGTGACACTTTTGATCATCATAAAATAGAATTCAAAATTAATCTGAAGCAAGTTGGAATTTTTCTTAAATGGTTGAAAAAGATTAGAAGCTTAACATTTTGTATTACATAAAAGGAGAATTGAATGAAATATAAGAGTAACATATTTTCAAAAAAGTCCATTCTAACTGAAGCAAAGATGGTGCATTCCATGAATATTTAACACAATGTCGGTTTGAGGGAAAAACAAAAGCAAAACAACTGAGATATTACCAATTCATGATGAACGATTAAAAAATAAAATAACATAGGTTTCCTATAAGTATAAACTTAAACAGAAGATTTCTTTGAAATGTAAAACCTATTTATTTATGACACCAACTGTTTCGCGTCCATCCCCACCCCCTCCCCCCTCAAAAACTTCATCAAAGACAATGGATTTTCTATCTGAGGATAGAGGAATGAACTTTTTATCACTGGACACGCACAAGTTGCGACTAGACTACGTCGCGACAACACACTTTCCAGTCCCAGCTGGAGAAATGGCTTCATGGTGTCATAACGAATCCTCTAGGCGTACGCTGCTTCATCACCTCCTGAAGTTCCTGGTTCATTCACTGCCGGTCTCTCTAACATTGAGTTTCTCTCTTTATGTGTCCTTATTGCATCTGTAGATCTTTTCTTATCTCTGCTCAATTGTCTACAAATTACAATAAGGCAATCTCGTTACTGGCACTCTAACATTACAAAAGTTTAACAGCATTCATGTGTATATAACACATTTAGCCAATGTTTCGTCACTAATACTTTGTGCAAGCTTTGTTGGAATTTATTTCATCGCAATAGAAAAATTTTGCCATTCTGCACATACATAAAA
>CAJDSM010013533.1:0-17503 GCA_903981925.1 Ostrea lurida | reverse complement strand
AGCCCATCGGGCCAGCGCATACTCAAAATTTACTAGCTCAGCGTGAAATCTAGTAGCCGAGGGCGTCAGGCTAGTGAGTTTTCGTGAAGACTGTAATTTTACAGCATTCATTTATTCACAAGATTTTTCACACAGACAAGGTATAAAATCTTCATTATTTAATACCTGGATATAGTTTTAACAATGGTCTCTACTTCCTGTGTGGTTGGAGGATTGACCGTGCTGAAGGCCAGATTAATGGGGTCAAACAGTCGAGACAGAGACTTCGACAGATAGGCGTTCTCAAACTTTGTAAGCGTATCCCGCAGGGCTTTCTCTGAGCTGGAAAATGGAAAAGTTAAACATCATATCAAATTCCTGTTACAAATGAGACCTAATCTTCACAATTCACAAGCCAACCATTGGAATTCTTTGCTTTCAAATGAATGAATATTTGATAAAACATGCATCTTGAAGTTTACATATTCCTACATGTAACTCATGAACATTGTTATAACTTCCAATACACCTGATGCATCTGCATTCAAAGGAAAAAAAAAAAAGAAGAAATAAAAATATGATTTTTGGATCCAAATGTTGCTATAGTTACCAAGCAAAATATGACAAAATGTGTATTCTACATTGTCATCTGTGACCAATAGTTATTCCATAAATAAAATCAGTTTTGTTTCATGAACGTCCCTGAGCTCATTTGTTAGAACAGCTCATTAAGCAAATTACAATTTTATTTAATGAAGATTTACAACTGTCCTGTCTACGGATAAATCCTATTTCTATTCAACTTACTCGTATTGACTTTGTTTACTCCCTGGAATAAAAATGTCATCTTCCACATTGGTTTCTTCGTCCCCGGAGGGCTCCGATTGTGACACGGACGTTGCCGTGGTGATACTGAACTGCTGTAATCGTTTCCAGAGATCGTTGTACAGACGTAACAACTTTGGATATTCTCCCTCAAAGGCCTGCTTCAGATGAGTGGACGCTGTTCGTAAAACATTAACCAGGTTTTCATGTGGTCATATGTGTCACATTAAAATGGATACTAATTCAAACTATCAGTGTTTTGACGAACTTATACAATAAAGAATTTACATATATTTTTTTCCTTTCATTTTGATATGATACAGCAGTTCATGTACAAACTATAGGCAAACATTTTTTTATTTTCTGTTTATGGAATCCCCCCCCCCAAAAAAAAATTGCGGGGGGGGGGACTTATGAACAGTTTTTATTTATAAAAAACATATTTTCAATTCAAGCCTGAAATTTTCTTCAATCACTTTCATTAGAAGCATAAGGGAACTGCTTTTAAAATTAAAACTTTCCCTTTGTTTTTCTCTTCTTTTTTTTTCATCAACACACTGCCATTGGGAAAACTAAAACATGAAATGCATATTTATATTTATATTTGATTATAGTCAGCACTCCTATAAACAGAAAATAAGAAAATGTTTTCCTTATCGCCTAAAAATTTTGTTTTGTCCACACCTTTCAAAATCTGCTATTTTCATTATATACATGCATGTATTTTATAAATTTAAAATACTAAAATATCATGATCTTAAAATCAGTTATTTTAAAAAGTTTAAGTAGAGTTCCCAAGACATTCAGAGCTGAAATACAACAAAAAGCAAATGTACATGCATGTAGATATTCTATGATTGTTTTTTTTTTCACATAGGAAAACTAAAAAAGCCAAAGCAAAAAATTTCAAATATCTAAACACTCATTTGTATAACACATTAGAAAGTTTGACCTGCAAATTCTTCTGATTAACTTCTAATTCACAAATCAAGTAAAGGTAATTAAGAATATATAATTAGGATTTTAAAATTAGTGTTAATTGTCCTCCATGTAAATTGGGATGTAGAAATAAGGTAATGGTACATACAGTAAATTGCACAGTGAGTCATCCTTCCATAGTCAATTCATACCACTACTACATTTGAACTTTGATATCTCGAACACTGATATCTCGAATACCATGGTTATGTCGAACTCATTTGGAGGCCCCAACCACCTATTTTCTTAGTATTTTTACCCTCGATATCTTGAATTCACTAATATCTCAAACTTTTTTCTTGATCCCGTCAAGTTCAGGATAACGAGGTTCGACTGTATTATATATGATGACTGTGCATTGGTGAGAGAACTTATTTTAGTGTAAATGGGTTAACATGTTTGTGTATTCAATAAATATTATAATATACAATTAGTTGTTTAAATGATTAATTTTACTTGTTACAAGCAATTTCATTGCTTGAAATACGATTGAGCAACATCATATTATTTTGATAATCTAACTTGCTCTTTGTGACGTCCTAGAATGACGCACAATGCAATTTGACGTTATTGTTCCACTTTGTTGCTACGGCAAAATTCGTCCGCCTCATTCAAAATCCTTCATTATCTTGCAAGTTATTCATCACACAAAGTTAAACAATTTTTAGAATTAAATTATAAGGAATGAAGCTAATTTTTGACCTATGTTATACGATATAATCTAACTTGGTACAGTTTAGCTAAATATATCCGCTTCGCGGATTATAAAGCGTAAACTGCACCAAGTTAGATTATATCGTATAACTAGGTCAAAACACTAGCTTTCATTCCTTAAATAGAAGGACGAAAGAAAAGAGTGTAGTGGAACAAAGGTGTGGATCACACATCTTGTGTTACTGTGCTATATTAGAATTGAGGAGGATCCAAAATTTTGAATGACAGTGCTCTACGCTACAGATCAATACACCACACTACTTACCTTTACTTCCTAATGACAGCAAATTTCAACAGGATCAAACAGGTCAAATTAATTGTCATGCAAACATGTTAATTTTCAAAATAATTCGGTGATAAAATGAAAATATGCAGTATCACTGATCAGAGATGAACTTTGGTTACCTTCCGATGCATTGCTGAATTCCTCTGTCAGCATGTGAGTGATGCTTTCCCAGAATTCCTGCATTATGTTAACCCGCCCCTCCCTGTGCTGGAGATAAAAAATCAGACTGGATGATCATCACAATATATTTTACAAAGAACATTTGTTCCTGATATTAAAAGAAAGTGATACGGACAGCTCAGAGCTTATAGGAAGAACAGTGGATTCATCAAAAATTCATTTTCACAAACCTTTGCCAATTCTTCAATGAAGCAGACGTGGGTTACCGGGTCCCTTTTCTTCACTAAAACTTTCTGTAAATGCTGAACCTATAGACATGAAATAACATTCAAACTCGATATCATTGTGATGTCAAGCTGCAGGGATAGCCATAAACACATCTGGAAAACTGTCAAATCTCTGAAATTTGTTTCGTTTAAGTTCTATAATTCTTTCTATGATACATCAACAAAACCTAAACTCTACTTGATCTGTAACCAATTGATATAAACTTTTGCATACATTTTTGATTCAAAAGCTGCATGGATATACATGTATGACCATAAAGAGTATGAAAAAGTATTTCCTTGGGCAGACGGACATGTGATTGCACAGGCTTATCACTATAGGACACCTGCCTGTATGCGGGGCCCTAATCACCTCTAATATTTTACCCACAATTCCACAATGCAATGTACTTCAGCCACAAATTCATCTTTTAACTTACACATAACAAATCATTCTTATGAGTATATTTGTAAATTGTTTAGACCTGAGCACAGGAAGCATAAATATTGTCCATCAGTTTCTCCATGTTAGTCCAGAGTGAGGCTCGGAAGGCCGCAGTGTTTCCTGTAACAGGCATGGCCGCTCGACCCGGTCCCCCTGCAAAGTTCACCACAAACAGTGATTTAGATGTGGAAACCAATTAAATTCTAATTACCTGCTTACTAACACTTTGAACTGTTATGTTGGGAGATGGTATGTGCTTGCTGTTTATTACCATAGTCATACAAAATCTTGAACAAAATGTTTGGGATGGAATAAAAAAGAATTGTCATAACATTCTATCATTTAATTAAAAAAAATAAAATAAACAGCAGTGTCTGCCATCATCTTTCTTCTCCACTTCAGAACTGAACAATGATGGCAGTTGCACACATTCATTCTATTTGACTACAGTGAACAATGACCCATGAGAAACACACTTACTGTGGAATCATTTTAATTCGTGGGGGCCAATGTTCTTGGGTAACCAAAATTTTGCTGGTTTGTGGGGATGTAATTTCATGGGTAATTGATAAATAATCATGCGAACGGCATAATATTTATAAAGATTTTATAAAAAGAAAATAAAACTTGTTCGTGGGGATGTAAATTAGTGGGAAAGGGTGACCCACGAAATCCACAAAGAACGGTCCCCCACGAACAATGATGATTCCACAGTAATTAACATAACTGTTTCCCACTTTTCCTTACCTCTGCCACGTGGCACGTGCTGTTGTGCCAAACTCTGGGTGTCCAGGCAGCTGCGCACGTTCTTGTTGAGATTCCCTTTACACTCCTGTATGACCCGCTCCACAATGTGATGCAAACTTCCCAGATTGTGAAAGACTTGAAGTGAGGTGGCAACTTGTGTGGGGTTCTAGATGTCAAATACATGGGAACCAGTTCAGATACTAGTCATTCAAATGATTTAGATTTCAAATACATGGGAACCAGTTCAATTGCTAGTCATTCAAATGTTTTAGATTTCAAATACATGGGAACCAGTTCAGATACTAGTCATTCAAATGGTCTAGATTTCAAATAGATGGGAACCAGTTCTATGATGTCCCGATAGGGCCATGTGCAAAATTGCAACAGCACATTTCTTAAAACGCGCTATCAATGCTAACACACAACAGCCATCCTGCTGTCATGCTAACATGCAATCGTGCCTTAACGTTAACACATAACACGCTGTCACACAACATGCAATTGTGCTCTCACGCTAACACGCAATAACACTATCATGCTATCGTGCAATTGCACTTTCACGCTAACACACAACATGCTGATAGCACAACAGTGTGTTGTGTGATAGCGCGATTGCATGTCAGCACGTAAAAGTGCGATTGTGAAAAAGTGCGATAGTGTGTTAGCTCGATAGCATGAAAGTGTGTTAGCACGATGGCATGTTGTGTGTTAGCGTGATAGTGCATTTTAAAAAAAGCACTGGTGCGCATTTGAGCATGACCCTATCAGGACACTACACGGTTCAGATACTTGCCATTCAAATGTTCTAGATTTCAAATAGATGGGAACCAGTTTAGATTCTATTTTTTCAAATATCTACTGTGTGCAGGAAAATTTGTGATGTTTTTAGTAACAATGCATGGAACATTAAATCTTTTTTCACCCAAAGTTGTAATTTTTCTATTTAAAGCACTGAGTGAAATTAACCTGTCCTGTTTGAAGTTCATCTTTTCAGAATATGAAAGGCAGATAAAGAAAAATAAAATAGTGGTGATTATTTCCCAGTAATAAATGTTCTAATAATAACAGCTGCCCTTTTCAACAGGTAATCTTCCTGCATGACATGTTCTCATATAATTGTTTTAATATACGTCTACCTGTTGTAATAATCATGTTATAAGACTTGCCTCACAAGAGTATTGGAATAACAAATGAATATCAATTTTCCGTCAGACAATGATCTTTGTCCACATTCTTTGTCCTAACATTCTATGCGTCTTGAAAATACTAACAAGGTGTCCTGAGTATTTTAATTTTTATTTGTAACACTCCATTTCATTGGTTTATTTGACTTTTAGCAACATTCATTATTTCCATATAACCTAACTTGTTCTTTATGATGTCCTAGAACGACATCACAATGCATTTGGCGTTATTGTTTCTACAACAAAATTCATCTGCCTCATGGAAAATCCTTGTTATCTCACAAGTTATTCATCACATAACGTGAAATGCAATTTTCTGAATTAAATTATAAGAAATGAAGCAAATTTTGACCTAGGTTACACAATATAATCTAACTTGGTGCAGTTTACGTTTCAAATAATCTGCTTCGTATAACCTAGGTCAAAATTAGCTTCATTCCTGAAATAATACATTTTGTGAATCCAGAGTGAAAACCTCTGATGTGTCTAGAGTACAGACCTGTGTCTCCATTCCTTGTTCTAACATCTTGTGAGCTTGTGATTCCACGTCTTTCCTGGCCTGTTTGATAAAACGACGGTCCTGTTCTATAATCTCTATTCCACTAAGATCCACACCCTCACAGATATAGTCTACAATAAAGAATGCTTTTATAAATAGGTCAATTCCGATACATGATTTTTTTGAAATTGCAATATACTGAACAGACCACCTTTTAGACAACAGTCCAGTGCTCTAGAGAGCAAGCTAACTGTTGAACAAATCGTCAGATCTATTGCAAATGAAATTAATTTAAATATTGATTAATTTTCTCTATAACATGGAATTTGATTGGCTGAGCAACATTCTTTGTTTTTTCAACAGCATAACTTCTTACATAAAGCATTATGACATCACTAACGCTGGAAATTTTTGCACACAATTAATCCTAAAAATATTATCAAACATATAGTTATTATCAGAATTAAATTATAAGGCATTAATTTAAAAGCAAAGCTTATGAATAAGTTATAACATAACTTGTTGCAGATTGCACAATTTATGATTAAACTATTCTGCCACCAACATACTTTGCTAGCAAGCCCATTCCTTACACAGAAATCAACACTATACAGGTATAGAGCATTTCACCTAGTTATAATTTCGTGGATTTATCCATCAGCAAAATGTATACAGTAAATCTGTACAGATACCAGAATTTTGACTGTGCATTGGGTTATGTGGATGACTCTACAGGTGCTAAGGTCAGAAAAATCCATAACATGAAATCCCCTACCCAACTCATTCAGACTCTGAGCAGCCTTGGTTATTTCCCTTGCTCCCCCCTGTAGCTGGCTGTTCAATCTCTTACTGAGATACATAATTCTTATGATTCTTCGCAGAAGGTCACACGTATCCTGAAAAGTGAAAACATCATAGAAGCATCCCACATGTATCAATCTGACACTCAGTTCAATAAATCAAAATTTATATCTAACAATTTGGCAACGCTTAAAAAACATTCTTGCTGACATACTTGCAGGTTTCTTAACTGTGTTGTTCGTGATGAGATCTTATTGAAAGGTTCAGACACTTTAGAGCGAATTCTGAAAGAAAAAAAAATGAATGAAACAATTCAGTTTATCTTTGCACACCAAAATATGTACATGAAGATAATTTTTTGCAATGAAACACTTTTTTCTACTCTGACCTAGATATGGGAATTTGAATGGTCTTACCTATCCATTCCTGCTAGAAGTGGACTGTATCCTTTAGACTGCCATCGATCTGACAGCACCCCTTCCAATGTCTCGACACCAGTAGCTTGTGATAACAAATCCTCATGATGTGCCACAATCTGTCATACATTTATAAACAAGAGAGTAATACTTGTACAACCTACCCAACTTGAAATTCGCCTACATTAAAATTAAAGGTGTGTTCGAGACTGCCATACTTTGCTCAAGTACAGTTTAAGATGCAAGAACTAACACCATCTTTGCAGTTAGTGTGGTCGAAGAACAAGAACACGTTCATTTCAATCATTTGCACATGTTCCATTCTTGACTCTAAAAAAGGAGCATAAGAATATCAAAACGAACGACGATCTCAAACACTTTTAATCTTCACAGTACCTTAGTCTTCACTGTGTCAGAATTATTTCAGGATCATCGTGATTGTTCTAGAGCAGTAATTCACTGATTCAACAAGATACATAACACTACACTGCATGCTTTTAAATGCACTACTCTGTTATGCACATCTGTTTTTATGAAATCCTGCATAATTTGTAAACAAAAATTAAGTGACAAGGCGGCTCTTGTGACAGTGACACATTTTGACAGTTGTTCCTGGTTCAGATTTTTTATTTCTACCTTTTTCTATTTCAATGAGAGATCATTTTTAACTTATTATAGATTACATCACTTACAAAGAGGGTAGCAATTGCTAAGCAATAATTTATTGCTAGATAAAGAAAACACAAAAAATTATCTGAGGGATAAAACTATTAACATTTAGATTAAAATATTACTAGTATTGATGAAATGAAGCCGAGACAGCTGCTTTGAATACGGAACAACTCAACAGTCAAACATTACAGTGTCTAGAGGGAATATTTCAGTCTATCAAAATAAGTGTCTAGAGGAGATATATTTCAGTCAAACATTATGTGTCTAGAGGGAGATAATTCAGTCAAACATTCAGTGTCTAGAGGAGCATAATTCAGTCAAAATTACATGTCTAGAGGGAGATAATTCAGTCAAACCATTACAGTGTCTAGAGGGAATAATTCTCAAACTTACAGATGTCTAGAGGGAGATATAATTCATCAAACTTTACAGTGTCTAGAGGGAGATAATTCAGTCAAACATTACAGTGTCTAGAGGGAGATATTCAGTCAAACATTACAGTGTCTAGAGGGAGATATTTAGATTTTTATAGTGCATACGTGGAAAGGCAGTTTGCATAAGAGTCTGAGAGAGGGATCGAGTCTGTTGATTTAATACATGGTTATTCTCTTTATAGACTACATCATTAGTCGGGTATCGTTTCAGCCCTACTCGATGGCACTCATGTTGTTCAGCAAACATCAGGTCTCCTGTGTTTGTAAAATTTCAAAGCACCGATGCTAAGTGACATCACAATACACTTTTTACATTCAATATTGTGTTATATTTCCCGCATTCAATGAATAGGCGGATCAAATGTCAAAAGACATGTAATAAGATGTTCAGATGCTTTGACAGCTGCCCACATGCAACCGGATAACTCCTGATTTTTTTATTTATCTTGTTATGGATAAATAAATACTAACTAATATCATTATGTTATAAGCCATGCATGTAGTATATTACTACAGTAACTTGATCCGAAAGAGTTGGATCAACATGCAAATTGACAGGCGCGGATCATCAGATCACATGAGACGTGAAGCGTCAAGTTTGATCTGATGATCTGTGCCTGTCAACGAGAGGTGATCCAACTTTTCGGATCAAGTTACTTTTGTAATGATAAATTTATTATATACCCCTTTACGTATCTTATTATATTGATGTTTATGAGATTTATAAATATATTCCAAATGTATCAAAAAACACAAACATACCGAGAAATTATTTGTTGTGTACACGCAGTTTTTTTTATGACGCGGTTGATATTTTCCACCAAAACGTTGTTTTGATGCATTGTTGTACATCCTCAGTTTCTGAGTGGTGATACGTATTCAGAAAACTAAAAGTGTGGTGATCCGGAAAGTCGGATTACACTCAGTGGATTTTACAGTATCAAGACTCGGATCATTGATGGGTATATAATAAACAGTTATGTCCCACAGATACAATGACAGAATATTATGGTCTTTAGAAAACTTGAAATGGCATAAAATGTACATACTTGAGAGTGAATTTCTTTGTCTAGTAGAGATATACCCTCTGCTAACTTTGACAGTTGTTCCGATATTGCTTTCCCTTGAATAGCTTGGTTTGCATGAGCTTTGACATCGAAAGATTCATCTAAAAACTTCCTGAACTCTTCTGTAAAATATATAGTGGGATAAAAATAACAGAAAAAGTTGCTTTAGCCATCAAATCATGGTAAACACGCGGAGAAACTTTACTCTCTTGGTCCATAACATGCAATCGAATAAGTAAATACTCCAACGCAGTTCAATCAGAAATAGAATACTGAAAACAACAAGATTTACCATCGCTTGCTAGTTGTTCAATAACATGGTCCTCCATGTTGACAAGTTTCACTTCCTGTTTAAGAATTCGACAGTTTCGAATGTGTGGTGTAAAACTAATAAAACAGTCCAAATGAATACTACCTTAAAAATTCATTACATTGAATTATTACAAAGCTACGTTTTATAGCCTAGATATTAATTTTGAAAAATTAGCCACGACTGAAAATATTCTTTTTACTTTCACTTTCACTTCACCATGCGAACATGCAGCATGAAAAATTCGCTAGATCTAGATTGAACATAGACAAAAAAATACGTGTCTATGGTCTGAGTTGAGAGTGAAGATCGTAAATCTTAATCATCAAATAGTCCACCATGGTCTTCTTGACTTTATATCTAACGTGAACAATCTTACACAAGATCAAGATGACCACAGAAGAGTTTACATGGACCAAACCAATGGATCTGTTCTCAGAGAGGAAGATGGTTAAAATTTGTGCGCCGATGGTCAGATATTCAAAGTTAGTGCCAAGTTATTATCACAAGTACTTTCAGTGATTTGCATTATTATGAATTTTCCGCAGTATTATTAGGAATTCACCATAGTCTGGCATTGCATAGCTCCCCATGTATAAATTCTGTAAATGATGTAGGTCTACACCTCTATCCTTTTAAATAGTTCTGAGGGGTAGACCTACATCATTTACAGAATTACATAGGGAATGCCTATGGAATTCACTGCAGTAGTTCGGATTAAATCAGAATGTAGATCTGCATGTATATTGGAAATTAAGGAAAATGTTTTTAAAAAATTTGGGCATAGATAAAATATTCTAATGCAATTGCTTTGTAACGCGTATTTTATTGTGAGTATGCACTGAAAGATTTGAGATGGTTAAATGACGTTAACGGATAGGAAGCTTTCGATTGTGACGTCATAATGCCGTGACGCAAATATATAACGTCAAGCATAGACATTTCTTAACAAAATAGCAAAAAAATGTAAGATAAAGCAAAATTGCATTAGAATGGGAATACACCTTCTCAATTTGTGATTTGCGACCGTTAATGCTGATTTAACGGTTGCAAACATCCGTTTTACCGGCTCCGCTTACGCGTCGCCGGTAATAACTCAGTTTGCAACCGTTAAATCAGCATTACGGTCGCAAATCACAATGAGAAGGTATGTATTCCTAAATTAAAACGTTAAAAGTGTGGTTCGAGACTTCTGTTCTTCCAACGAGTGCATATTTAAGAACACCGAGTACACACAACATCATGAGAACTAGTTTTTTGTGCAAGAACTGGTACCACCTTTGTAGGGAGCTATAGTGTGGCCGAAGAACACTTTCGTGCGCGCATGTTCCCGTCATTCGCAACTTAAGAGTGGAGCAGGAACACATTTGGAATGGCTGTCTCGAACACACTTCTTTATGCAGCTTAGATTGTGAATTATACCAGGTTCCGATAATCCATCAAGTAGGAACTTAAAGGGATAGTATCGCTCATATTTGCGTGAAAAAATCATCCTCACCATCATCTATTCCTTTTGAAATAATAATAAAAAGATATTATGAATAATATTTTGCAGCTTAAAAATGACTGTAAGTTCCTCAAAACTTACATAGGGAACAACCTTGTATATAGTAATTGAATTTTTGTCCAGGAAGCCAAAAATTAATGGACAATGTTTTAGATATCATAATCGGTTTAAGATTTCGAAATAAATGTAGATAAATGCATAAAATTGTTATTTTTAACAGAAAATCACTTGTATGAGTCATATAGGCTTATTTTGATTCATTTAAAATTTTTGGACAAAATGAGTGACACTATTCCTTTAATATTTACAATTTGGCATCCTTCTTCATGGGTGCTTGAGGATCATTTGTATTGGAGAGTGCAGAAGTTATACCTCAAGAAATCTCATATGGACAGCTGTGGCTGTCAATATAGATCTCTGATTTGGGTCCAATAGAGGGACCGTTCTCAGAATTTTGGAAAATAAGCAAACTTTTCCCAATTTCGAAGTCAAATGAATCTCAGTTTTGATACAGTGCAAGGGATATGCATTTAACTTAACATTATGAACTGGATTTTAGTTTCAGTTTAATTTGCTACTATTAAAGCAATGAATTTAAAAAGCACATAAAGAATTTGAAATACAGCCTGTGGACAAAAGTATCAAAACGATTTTATTCATTTGTAGCGCAACGTCAATCGTTCCGATGCTTTTGTCCACAGTCTGTACTTTGAATAATGATAAGCTTTTTCATATTTTATCAACATTGTAACTTATTAATCAAATGTATTCCAATCTGGCCAAAAAGATCGATAATTTTCCCACTCTAAATGGACTAGCTTGGAACTGTACTAGTCTAAAGTATACAGCAACAGCCCTTTGGGAGTACTCCGAGAAATCTCATTACATGGTAATTCAAGGTTCCTCGAAAAAGCTGAATTTGGATTACCCATGTGTCTGAGTCAATGACTGCTATACATACCCTGACAACATAAAATTTTGAATGTTTAATTGCGAAATAATCATTAATGATGAAAGTGCTGCAGATCAAATTCACTTGAGGCTGATCTGTCCTTGGTAAAAATTCACGTCTTCTAAAAATATGCATGGTAAATGATCAAGTTTATTTCATATTTTCATAAAGAAGAAAAAGATTTGTATGAAAACATAATTTGTACGATCCCAGCACTTTGCTCTGACTAAGTTTGTTTTACTAATTATGAGTCTTTGTAATGCTTTACGGTGTTTACGCAATATTCTGCAGGTTGCCATTTCGAACCTTGGTGAGGAAATATGACTGTGATTTAGCATTCACTCCGATGATTGTTTCCAATTCCTTCATCCACTCAGTCAAAGCAAGAGACAGTGAATTTACCACTTGTTCTAGTAAGAAAATATTATTAGATAGTAATTAACGAGAGAAGTTAACGACTTTGTACACTGCTCTGGCTGCTGTCAGTTTGTGATTTTCAAATATCATGTCAAGTCACGTGATTATACATTTTCAGCTCTTGGCATATCATGCAATTTCTCCTGAGAAAAGTTCCTAAACTTAAACTTTGATGTGTCAAAGTGAGTTGAAACAGAAAGTTCTTTACATAGATTAGTATCAATATTTCAAACTCTTGGTAATCTCAAAGTTTTTCTTGGTCCGAGCTCAAGATAACGAGTTTTGACTGAATGTATCATGTATTGTGAAGACAAACCATACAAACTAACTACATGAAGAGTATTTACCAAGCCTAGCTTTACACCTACCTTCGCAGGCCTAGAGAGCTCCGTTACCAAGCCTAGCTTTACACTACGTCGGTTAGAGAGGTTCAACACACACAGTTACCAAGCCTAGCTTTTAACAACTACGCAGGCCTAGCGAGCTCAGTTACCAAGCCTAGCTTAACACCTACGCAGGCCTAGAGGCTCGTTAATCAACCTAGCTTTACACCCTAGCAGCCTAGAAGAGCTCAGTTACCAACCTAGCTTTACACCTACGCAGGCCTAGATGAGCTCAATTACCAAGCCTAGCTTTTCAACACCTATCGGCCAGGCCAGAGAGCTCAGTTACCACAGCCTAAGCTTACAGCCTACGAAGGCCTAGAAGCTCAAGTTACCAAGCCTAACTTTACACCTACCGAGGCCTAAGAGAGCTCAGTTACCAAGCCTAGCACTTTAAACCTACGCAGGCCTAGAAGCTCAGTTCTTACCAAGCCTAGCTTCTACAACCTATGCAGGCAGAGCTCAGTTTCCAAGCTAGCTTACCCTCACGCAGCTAGAGAGCCAGTTGCCAGCTAGCTTTCCACCTAGCAGGCTAGAGAGCCAGTTACCAAGCCTAGCTTTACACCTACGCAGGCTTATGCAGAGCTCAGTACAAGGCCTAGCTTTTACACCTACGCAAGCTCTAGAGAGCTCAGTTACGGTGTTATCTAGAAAACATGATATTTACTCAGGAAGTATATCCTTTGGACCCCTTGAATGATAGATTACTAAGTGGTCATCTGTGTGGTATCATATATATTCCAAAGCTATTAGCTGATATGGGTTTTTCTGAATAGGGTCAGTGGTAATGTTGTAATATGTAAATATGATTGTGAAGTACTGAAATACTGGTATACAATTATCACTTATTGATTTTAATTATACTAAATTTACTACATATGTTTTAAATGATATTTTTCTTCGTACAGAACTCAATATTTACAGTACCTTGTATGTTCTACTTTATTGCTTGTTCTCAAATTCTAGCTATTAGGATGTTATAAATTCAATAAATAATTTGTAATGGAATTGGTGTTTTTAGCTCACCTGAGCCGACAGTCAAGTGAGCTTTTATGATCAAAAAATTTGTCCGTTGTCTGTCGTCGTCGTTGTCGGGCGTCTGTTGTCGTCGTCGGCGTAAACTTTTCACGATTTTCAACTCTTCTCGAACCGCTTGGGCCAAATTCACCAAACTTGGTAACACATCATCCTTGGGTGAAGGGCTTTCAATTTTGTTCAAAATGAAGGACCAGGCCTCTCACACAGGGGAGATAATCACGCCAAATGCAAAAATTAGGGTGGTGTATTAAAAATCTCTTCCAGAACCACTGGGCGGAAATGCTGAATTTTATAAG
Source organism: Ostrea lurida (assembly GCA_903981925.1). Lineage (NCBI taxonomy): Eukaryota > Metazoa > Mollusca > Bivalvia > Ostreida > Ostreidae > Ostrea > Ostrea lurida. Next base: position 3,167 of record CAJDSM010013533.1, on the reverse strand, counting down.
GATATCTTACCTGATATAGAGGAGATTCAAGTTTGGTTTCAACATCATGCAACACGGGTGTACGCATGGGGCAACAATAGGGGAATCAAAATTTTACATATAATTATATAGGAAAAATCTTTAAACCATCTTCTTCTCAAAGAACACACTAGGCGAACAGTTGAAAATTTATAATGGAAGCTTCTGATATAGAGTGAGATTCAAGTTGTTCAAATTCAGAACCCTCGGGGGTACGTGATGGGGCCTCCAATAGGGGCATCAAGTTTTTACGATATGATTATATAGAGATCTTAAACTATTTTCTTCTTCTCAGAAACCATCTGGCCAGGCGCTGGAAATTTATAAGGAATCTTCCCTGATAGAGGAGAATTCAGTTTTTGTTTCAAATCATGAACCCCGGGTAGCTTTTGGGAGCCCCAATAGGGGATCAAAGTTTTACATATGTTATATGGAAATTTTAAAAAATATTCTTCATCAATAAACTGGCCCAGGAAAGCTGAAATTATAATGGAAGCTTCCTGATATAAAGGAGATTCCAAGTTTGTTCAAATCATGAACCCCAGCGGGTAATTGGGGCCCAAGTAGGGATCAAAGTTTTTACATATGAATATTAGTGAAATCTTTAAAAATCTTCTTCTCAAGAAACACTGGCCCGAAGCTGCAATTTATAACTGAGCTTCCTGATAGATAAGAGGAGCAAATTCAAGTTTGTTCAAATCACTGACACCCGGGGGTATATGGGGCCCAAAAGGGGATCAAGCTTTTCATCAGCATATATAGAGAAAACTTTTTTAAACACAGTCTTTGTTAATTGAACAAGAAGAAGCTGGATGTTTACCTGAAAGCTTCCTGATATGGATAGGATTAAGTTGCGTTCAGATAATCCTCCACCATGAATAGGTTTAGATTTTAGTCCACAGTGGACATTCTAAATCCAAACTACTGCTCTTCTTAGTGAAGCAGCGATGCTCAGGTGAGCGATGTGGCCTTGGGCCTCTTGTTTTATTGGATTTTCAGTAAAATTATGATAGTTGTGAATTTTATCGGATCCACTGGATCAATATCATTTTCAGAATCAGCTTCAGATTTAGTATTTGCTTTTCATGTCTGTGAGCATCAGGGTACTACTAAAGGGTCTGCAGAGTGAACATGAACAGAGACAATGGGGTTTGGTTTGGTTTGGTCTCACTGTTCTGTTGGGTTCGTTCAATATGAAACTACTATATTTGGTTTGGTTCAGCTTGCTGTGGGGTGTGTTCAGTAATGTACATTTGGTTTGGTTCAGCATTTCTGTTGGGTGTGTTCAGTATGTACTATTTGGTTTGGTTCAGCTTTCTGTGGGTCTTCAGTATGTACTATTTGGTTGGTTCAGCTTGCTGTTGGGTGTGTTCAGTTGGTACTATTGATTTGGTTCCAGCTTTTCCTTTGGGTTGTCAGTATATGTACTATTTGGTTGGTCAGCTTCTGATCTGGTTGGGTCTGTTAGTATGTACTATCTTGGTTTGGTTTCAGCTTTCGTTGGGTCTGTTCAGTATTTATCGTTCAGACTTCTGTTTGGGTCAGTTCAGTATTGCTATTTGGTTTGGTTCAGCTTGCTGGGGTGGTCAGTTGTACTAATTGGTTTGGTTCAGCATTCTGTTAGGTCCTGTTCAGTAATGTACTTCAGCTTTCTCTGGATCTGTTCGTATATAACGTTCAGCTTTCTCTGTTGAGGTCTGTTCAAGATATGTCTATTATAGTTTGGTTCCGCTTTTGTTGGGTTGTTTCAGTTTATACTATTATGGTTTTTGGGTTCAGTCTTTGCTGTTGGTGTGTCAGTATGTAACTATTGGATTTGGATTTAGACTTTCTTTGGTCCCTGTTCAGTTATGTAACAATTTGGTTTAGTTCCGCTTTCCTGTTGGTGTGTCAGTTGGTACTATTGTTATTGTTCAGTTTACTTCTGTGGGTGTGTTTCAGTAGTACCTACTTTGGTTGGTTCCGCTTGTGATTGTTTGTGTGTTCAGTATTATTATTTTGGTTTAGTTCAGCTGTTCTCGTTGGGTCGTTCAAGTATGTAACTATTTGGTTGGATTCAGCATTTTTCTGGTGGTTGTTCAAGTATGTATCTATTGGTTTTCGTTCAGCCTCTCTGTTGGGTCCCTTGTTCAATATGTACTATATTGGTGGTTCCGCTTTCTGTTGGGATCGTGTTGCAGTATGTACTAATTTTGGTTTGGTTCAGCTGCTGATTGGGGTGTGATTCAGTATTGTACTATTGGTTCTGGCTCAGCTTTCTGTTGGGTTGTTCAGTATGTATTATTTGGTTTGGTTCAGCTTCCTGTGGGGTGTGTTCGCTATGTTACTGATTGGTTTGGGTCTAACGCTTTACGTTGGGTCTTTCAGTATGTATTTGGTTTGGTTCAGCTTTCTGTTATGGGTTTCTTGATTCAGTATGTACGTTCAGCCTTTTCTGTGGGTCTGTTATGTATCGGTACTATTTGGTTTGGTTCCGCTTTCCATGTTGGTCTGTTCCAGTATGTATTTGGTTTGTTCAGCTTTCTGTGGGTCTACGTTCAGTTAGTACGTTTGCTTTTCTTGTTGGGGTGTTAGAGTACTATTTGGTTTTGTTCGAGCTTTCTGTTTGGGGTCTGTGTTCAGTATTACTATTTGTTCATGGTTCAGCTTTCTGTTAGGGTCTAGTTCAGTATGGTACTATTTGGTTTGGTTCCGCTTTCGTTGGGTGTGTTCAGTATGTATATTTGGTTTGGTTCCGCTTTTCTGTGTGGTGTGTTTCCGATTAACTATTTGGTTTTTGTTTCGCTTTCTGTTGGGTGTCAGTCTGTACTATTTGGTTTTGTGGGTTTCGCTTTCTGTTGGTCTGTTCAATATGTACTATTGTTTGGTTCAGTTCTGTTGGGTCTGTTCAGATGTACACTGGTTTAGGTTCGCTTTGCGTTGGGTGTTGTTTATTGTAGTTATTCTGGTTTGGTTCAGACTTTCTGTTGGGTCTGTTCAGCTATGTACTATTGAATCCCTGTCTTTTAAAGGTGGAAAAATGCTATGCCAAGAAATTTGATGTGGATGAAAAGTAGAGGATTTAGTTAAATAATAATCACAAATTTCAAATTCACCTTTGTTTGTAAAAAAAAAAATTGCAGTTTTGAGTAGAAACAATTTTGAAAAAA
>CAJDSM010013531.1:29422-53718 GCA_903981925.1 Ostrea lurida | reverse complement strand
GGATATAAAAATTATATATTCAACACATATTGGTTATTGTGTTATGGTTTAAGGTTTATAAGAGGAAGCATAGAAACAGCATACGTACATGTAGTGATGACACAGTCTCAGGATATCGGGTATGTAATATTTCGCCTGCTTTACGAGTTCGATCGAAAACAGGACGGAACATGATCTTCGAGATATTACTGAAGTTGAACTGCGTTATATGGGGCACAACGAGGGCGATGTACATGATGCGATTTAGATGATACTCAAATGGTGTTCCCGGTTAAATATATATCTCATGATGTGCAATCATCTTTTAACCATTGCACTTGAATTTCGCGTCCAGTCCATTTAATTCTGCTCACTAAATCTATTTGACATGAATGCACAGCCATTTTGAATTCAGTGTTGTTGTTTACATTTTACGTGCATGTATTCATGCGCGTCACTTAAAAAACCCACATTTATTAAAGATTATTTATGAGAGAAACTATTTGTTTTCCTATTAAAAAACATAATTAAATTATAAGAAATAAAACTTATAATTCTTTACTTGATCGAAGGAAAAATAGGACGGAAAACTTCTTCATCAATGTGCATAGCTTATTGATGAAGATTTCCTTTGATACGCGATCAAAAAAAAAAAATTCAATGATTTTATCTTTGTATTTTAGAATGTTAACGAATGGGTTTAAATCGGTTTGCTGTGTATTTTGTCTAATCAAATGTTTTGATGCTTAAATGAAAGATCTTTTCTTAGCTCTTGTTTCAAGCTTTGCATCAAACCATATTGAGAACGTGACATTTCATTAATTGTGCTAGAATCCGTTTAAAAAAAAACCTACTTCAGTCCTCCCTTGGATATCATCACTTTATTTCAATGAACTGCTTAAATATCCTCTCACAAAGTGCAACGTTTCAGTAAATATTTAATGACATGTTTAATGTAAATACTTGTCGGTGCTCTTAACACATTTTTCATACAATTATTACGCGATATTTTTCTTCCATTCACACCAAATAATAACTTCTCCCTTGCTTTATTGTTAACGTGTTTACCCCTCGTGAATTTAAACAGGAAGTCGTTCGAATAAGAATGGCATCATATGCGCATACTTAAGCTGGTAATGGCTTGGAAAAAGTTTTAATATTTTGGACAGATGAGAAACTGGGAGGCAGAACCACATGTCCTGCTATTCTAACATTGTAGAAACTGAAGTGCCTCTTTGCATAAAAAAACCCAAACTGTCAATTAAACTTGAATCGATCATTCGGGTATCACATCATGTGTCAGGGCGATATTAAATCCTTATGTTCGTAAATCATTTTATTACCATGGTAAATTACCGAAAACTGCTTTCAAATTCAATAGTCCAGAAAATTATAAAACGTGCCTGAGGTAAAAAGGCGTAGAGTTTTATGACTTTTTGTGAAGACAAAGGCATTTTCTCAAGATGTTTTGCCGCGTAAAAGACAAACCCAAACCAATCTTCTGTAAAAACACAAAAGGAGGATTAATTATCCATATATCACGTGAGACGAGAATATGCAAATATGCCCTCCATTTTGTTAAATATGGTTATACTAATGCGAACACCGTGTGTTCGCCCACGTGATTCACAACACCAGGAGTTAAACACAAGTTATTATGCAAGAACGATAGTGTACAAGGAATATATTTGATCGTCTGTGAGTCGAGGATGTGATTTTTATGCAGTAATTGTAATCTCGGTCCTTTGCTGTTGAAAAATCGAGTGATTACCTTATACATATGGTAATTCTGGAACTTAGCACAGCACGTTAGCTTAACTGTTTACTGTGACAATTACACTTTTCATCTATTTGATTGAATCATTCAGTATCATTTATCTTAAAACATCAGATATATATTTTTGTCCTGTTCAAAATAGAAAACCGCACTTAACAATTTTTTATGACATGCGACAAAATATTGCGTTCTTTTTAACGACAGATCAATGGGAGTGAATTAAAAAAAGATAAGAAACCTATTGACACGCTTTTAATACATTTCGGCAGTCCAAGACACAAAATTTACGATAATCCGCAGATTCTAAATTAAAACGCATTATAAAATTCTTTTTAGTTTAGTTCGGATCTGTCTTATAAATGCAATAAAACATACAAGAAATCTTTGATGTTGGTCAAGAAAAAACAATTAAAGGTGCAATGTCAGTACAAATATAATCTTTAGGAAAGGAGGGCACGAAAGGGTATTACAGATGACCTGGGTTTATATTTTATTTCTATGTTAACCTTGATGAAAAAGGCAGGACAGTGTAAAAAAAATGGTTTCACAACCCCTACATTATTTCTAGCAATTTAATGATATGATCATGTTGTACAAGTATTTCACTCACTAACAATTACATCAAAAGTAAAAAAAAAAATGGAATGAAATTTTCACGGAATAAATATAAAGTCCAGCATTCAACCACATATCAAAATTTATGATTTTCAGAGATTTATTTTTGTTCGCTCGATGTCAAAAATGAGCTAAAAATATGTCAAAACAAACGTTTTGCTGTCTTATTTTTATTTCCACCTCCCATGAAATAACAATGCTGGAGTTCCTCATTGACAATGCCCCTGTAGTCTTCTTCCAACAGTCTGTTGAAATTCCCATGGGTACAAATTGTGCTCCTTTGAAAGCTGACGTTACAAGGCAAAATTTATCCAAGAGCTTCAACAGTTAAAAATACTACATTTCTTGCTGCGGCCTTTACTTCGGCATTTAGACCAACGACGCTTTATGTTATTAATAATAATTTTCATTCTTGTGTCGATCCGATGTATCCCATTGAACTTGAAATAAAAGACACTACAGAATCTTCCACGTCTGCTTCGTGCGCAGATATTTCATTGAATATAGACATTAACAGCAAACTAACAACTCAACTTTATGACAATCAGATTGATTTCAGCCTCTCCATCGTCAACTCTCCATATCTAAGTATCAACATTCCATCATCACCTGTATATGTTGTTTATGTCTCTCAGTTGATTCGATACGCAAGAGCTTGTTCTGCCCATGACCAGTTTTCAAATCGAGGCAGGCTACTGAAAAACAAGTTGATGATGCCGGGGTTTGAACAGTCCCGTTTGAAGTCAGCATTTTGAAAATTTAATGGTCATTGTAACGATTTAGTTTGCCAATACCACCTGCCATTTGGTCAAATGTTGTCTGACGTGTTTCATACCAATTGTGATACCGTTTTTATACAATGATTTTGATTACAGTAAAGATCACTCCGTGAACCTGATCAAGATGACAGGTTCACGGCGTGTGTGACCGGTTGAAGGGGATGCTTACTCCTCCTAGGTACCTGATCCTATCTCTGGTGTATCCAGTTTTCCATGTTCGCCCAACTCTTAGTTTGCATTCCGTTTAGGACTTATGAGATTGATCACTGTTCGTTATCTCCATCTCTTCGTTACAAAGAATATGCAAATATTCCACAAGTCAAGAAATTGATAGCATGAAAATAAGAGAATTCACAGTATATGTTGGTCAACTGTAGATGTGTTGCAATATATTTCTTACTTGCAGATAGCATGTACAGTTACATATGCACTTCTGGAAGAAACTGGGGAAGTATGCAGAATACTTAATTGTTGGTTTAATTTTCTCTTATAGTGAAAAGTTGTAATTTCTACTCCAGAATGTAAAGGCAAAGATAACGAACAGTGATCAATCTCGTAAGTCCAAATAGAATACAAAAACACGATTGGGCAAACACGGACCCCTGGACACACCAGAGGTTGGATCAGGTGCCTAGGAAGACAAAAAAAAAAAGAACAATGATAAGCCACATTAGAAGTCGTATACAATGTGTAGCACGCTTCTTCTAGTCAGAGTTGTATTCTGTATAATATCAAGGTCACATGCAGTATACACATCAAGATTCATACTACGCAGTAAATACACGCGACACAACATGAATGTTTTGAAAGATAACGTTGATTTTTTCATAGAAATCCTTCCTTTCATTTCTAAACTGTTGCTTCTTTCGCTCGAAAAATTGCATTTCTCATTTTGGAAAGTTCATCCAGCCAAGCTGTTATTTAAACAAATAGATTTTACCTGTGAGTGTATAAAGATATTCAATGCATTACATGGTCGCAGACCACCAAATCAGCATTTCATCTGCTCTCTTAGAAACCACTGAAGTCTTAATTCTGTGAACGATGTCATATTTGACAATTCGATTTCAATCCTTGAATTATCTGTTCTCTTCTGCAGTGTCAATATTGAAATGAAAGGAATTCAAGTACATATCAGTGTGTTTGATACACAAAATGGTGTTGCAACCCGGTGTTAAAAACATGCTGCTTGTGTAACCGTCGTTCATACATCATTATTTCTGATTTAATTCTGAGATTGCTACTTGAACCTAGTAGGAAAAGACTGTACAAAAGGTTGTCCTTTGCAAACTTCCCAAACTCGATTGTACATGTACATGTATTTCATTCTCTCGTATTTACTTATGTTTTTGTTTATATACATGTAGGTACATCACACCTTTTCAACGTTACCTTGTGACTCCCCAAAATCTCTCTCTCTCTCTCTCTCTCTCCTCTCTCTCTTCTCTCTCCTCTTCTCTTCTCTCTCTCCCTCTCTCTCCTCTCTCTCTCTCTCAATGGAGTGGCGGCTTTGACTTAGTGATAAAGACATGTTGAATTATTGTATTACACGAGTACATGCAAAAAATGTGTACCATATGCATCTATCATTATGTATATCAGATTGGTTACCTGAGGAATATGCACTAATATTCCAGTATGCAAAGCCTTTAATAACGAAATATGCAAGGCTTATTATTACAAATGCAGTTCAACAGAGCTTGTCTTTCTCCGTTTCGAACACATTCAATATTCCAGCCAATGGGATGAATGAATTTGAGCTACTATACCTATACTAAGTCTAGTTATAGTTAGATTGATATACTAGATGGTACGGCCACGTGACAAGAACCAGTGGCCTAGCGAAGATCATACTCCAAGGAACAGTGGAAGGGAAAAGACGGAGAGGGAGGTAGAGGAAGAAATGGACGGACAACATTGAAGAGTGGACGGGCAGACCATTTGGGGAGACCCAGGCATTGGCCCACGACCGGCACCAATGGAACAGACTGGTGGTAAACTCATCTGGAGGGCGCCCCTACGACTCCTCAGGGAGTTAAAGGACCAAGAAGAAGACCTATAATAGAATCCCCAAAATACCAATAAGAATCCTTACAAAGATAAATTGCAGGATCCAATAAACGATCTACAAAGATATATTTGTAGTCCTCAAATCCCGATAAATATTAACTGCTAGGATGGAGAAATTTCAGATATTCCAGAAGTTGTATATATCAAATGTGGATTCTTAAAATTCCAGAAATGTTTTAGCATATATACTAGTCTATTAGATACATGTATGTATAATGGAAATCACGAAACTTAATGAAAATCAACAGTATTAAAGCATACGATTTTCGGTTCTTTTTACAATTATTCCTCATCATAAATCAAAGACTGGACTTTTGACATTACTTAGAATAGACAACTACTTTTCCAACTCGGGAACTCGAATATTTTTATATCTTGTGATCAGTCATCCAAAAAAATTACATTGATAAAAACTTCTACGCATTAGTACTCTGAAGTTGTTACCAAATCGGCGCTGGAATTCTCATTGACGCTAATCGTGTAGTGTCCAACAGTCTGTTGGAATTCCCATGGGCACAAATTGTGCTTCATAATTATCCGAACTATTTTCTTTCTTATGAAGCAAAATTTTTAAACAACTTTTACATGAAAACAAAACCCTTGCTGTAGCCTTCACATTTTAGATACGTCTATCCCCAATATTCATTTTCATTCAAATGCCGATTCGATAGATTTCGGTGATCTAGAAATAATAAACAAAAATAAAGTCCTTCACATGTGTTACAAAAACTAGCAAATCAATTTGATAATAGAAGGGATGACATAACTTCTGCATCGTCAACTTTACATTATCTATCTAGAGATATTACATTATTACCTGCATAAGATGTTTAGTCTCCCAACTGATTCGCACGAGCGTAGTTTGCGTATGATCAATTTCTATACTGAGACAGGCTACTTATTGGGGGTTCAACATTGCCGTTTGAATTCAGCTTTTTGTAAAGTCCATGTCGCTATGATAACATTGTTTGCAAATCCTTGTATCTAACAATGTCTATTGCGTTTGTAGACTGTTCTTTTTAGACGGTCTTTTTTAAACTCTTAGAGTACTCAGCTTACTTGATCAAGACAGAGTGCATACTGTAGATATAACGGTTTACTTCCCCTAGGCACCGGACTTTACCCCTGGTGTTTCCAGGGGACCGTGTTCTTAATTTTGCATTGTTTATGGGATTAATCACTGCTCGATTTCTTCAGCTTTCCTCATAAACTTTGAAATATAGATAATAGGAATAAACGTCTAGGTTGCTTGATTACGGGGGATAAAAAAAAACCGCAAGAGAAGCTGAGGTAATTTCCACATAACTGGATTCCATTCTCTAACACTTAATTAATTGCTTATAACCCCATAATACAAACATCATAGATATATAGTCCTTGATTATAATGGGAGAGTGTTTCTTTGTTACATGTAATATATAAAGAGTTCAGATAATTTCCGTCAATTTTAGGATAAATATTGATTTGAAACCTTTGCTGTTCTGAAAAACGTACACTGTTTCATCTAAAGCAGAACAAAGTGAGTTGTATAATTGAATACCTGCTGTACAACATTGCTGCACGGAATAAAAGCAGCAAAACCTGTAGCCTAGCAGAAAGACATGTTTATCTTTGTGTGCTCGTATACACATGCTATAATATGCCATTCTCATCTCTTAAAATTCTTATCAGAAATGATAATGCAGTCTGTCAAATTTCAGTTCCTGATTTGAAAACTCTTGTCGGCGAAACAAATCAAAATTATTCCCAAACAAACAAAATGGAATGTTAAAACATTTTACAACCTAATCCCGCATTATTCTATAAGAAACTATGACATATTTTCGTTTTTTGGTACGTCGAGTACATGCAATCTTGCAGTTGTAATTGAACCAAACCTCTTAAGGGTAGAAGTGTTTCTAATTTGTTTGTATGAAAGACCAGTTCAAACAAATCAGTGGACAGAAGTAGCGCGATGTTTCCAGAACCGTTCTATTAATCCATTCCAATTCTGCAGTCCACTAATTGATTGATCCCAAGTAAGAGCACGGTTTAAGCTACTTGCGGAAATAACGTTTCAAGCAAACTTCTTCCATGTTTTCAAATCAATAGTCCGGTTAATTTGAGAACCAATATAATCGTGTATTAAATATATGACACGAAAGACGATTTTATCGAAACAAGACAAGCAATTTTTCCTCACCAAATCCCCCGTCTCTAAATTGATAGTTAATATTTGTTGCTAATAAGCTGCGCATGGCACAAAACAGCGCAATATAGTCTTTATCATTTATGAGTTTGTCGATTTGAAAACTTTATTGCAATTAATTAGACATTGAAGGAATAAGCATCAGAGACGACGTTTCGGAGTCAGATTAACGTTATTTATTGAGAGTCTCGCGGAGTTTTATTGTTTTGAACGCCATCTACCGTCTTTATTCTACCCTGATATCTTCTTTAAGGACTCCATTAAGAGGAAGCATTGCGTTAAGGGAATATTAAACCTCCAAAGTGCCTCCTGTCTTCGTTTCCAGGTAGAGGAACACGTCACAAAGACGTCCAATTGAAGTGGGGGTTAAAACAATGATACAAACAACTCTCCATCAATTCGAGACAAAGTGGCATCTCAGTATGAAAATATTGAATATCCTACTTGCTGACGGTTGACAACGGATTAAATAAAATTCCAATTCCAATGATAATTCATAATAGCTTTTGATATTCATATACAAGTATATTAAATGATAGGTCTTTGACTAACCTTCAATCTAAAGTTGAAGGTGATTCCATTAATTTGTCAACGCTACATTAAAGGTTTTTAAAAATCATGATCACCTGACAAATTGATGTTTTCAGATGTATGGATGAAAAATTGTCAAACAGATATTTGGCTTTATTAGAAAAGTACAAATTTGGTATAGACAAAAGAAATAGCTAGTTATGTACAAAACGTTTATGCACTCGGCACTATATGTTAAACTAGCATTGATCATCGATGTAATCGCAGTAATAACTGTTACATTTGGAAAGGAAGAAAATGTATGAAAATATAATAACAAGGAAATTTGGGGTAACTAAACCCAATTCTAGGAACCAATTTTTATCATAATTACTGGTGAATTAATTAATCGGTCACTCAATTAATTGTTTTTTTATAGTAAGCTAATATTTGACAGCTATCTGAATCATAAAGACATTATCATGATTATCAACTGTCCAATCATTTAATATCGATCGGGCGCGACATTCAAGTGTTAGTACAACAAGTGATCCTGTGTCAGACATTTTGTTAATTTTGTTAACGAAAGAAAAAAATTACTCTTTAAACCTGTTAAAATAAACGCCTTGTATAATCAGGACTTCGTTCGGAACTGTCAGACCCAATCAATTAAAAAGGGTTTTAATTTACCTATTACAATTTACAATAGAGATGGTCTGCCAGTTGTCACGTGTCATCGATAGAGGGCGGGTTGTTGTCTTTAATTTGGTGTCTTTTTCAATAGGACACATGGGGATTTCGTTAAGTGATAAATTTATAATTTGGGTGGATATTTGATTCTTCGATCGTAAGATTCCCTGCCACTATGCATTCGTTCTCTCATGTCATTATTACATTAGATTATCAACCCTTTCTATTATGGGACATGGACACGTTTTGAGCTAAATTTTATGTTTGCATTTTAATGTTTAAAATGATTAATTAATATGTTATTTCTAATAGTCAGCAAAGATTTGAAAGTCAGTTGTTGAGTTAAAAGTAAGATATTGCACTTACAACTCTTTGTTATGTTAACAAGGCTCGTGCCTTGTTTTTGTTTACATAAAGATTGCTTCACAGAAAATACGATGTTTAAAACAAAATGAGATGTGAGAAATGCTAGAAACTGTTGAATTGTATTCAAAGTGAACTTACAATTTGAAAATTCTGCTTTAAACAGCACGTTTACTAGCATACCCAATGTAACCAAAAAACACGACACGAGTCTTGTTTACATAGCAAAGAATTGGAAGTGTTGTATCTCACTTGTAACTCAACAATTGACGTTCAACTTTTTGCGGACCATTAGAAATAATGATTAATCATTTTAAACATTAAAATGTGAATATAAAATTTGGCTCAAAACGTATCCATTTCCCTTTAATTTTCCTTTCTGGCTTTATAAAGATGCAAATGCTGATCATGATAAAGTAATACCAAATATATTTATTAAACTAATTGTTATTTTTATTTAATAATGCACATCAAAAGGAAGGAATCGGTTGGGATAGATCAGTGGTTAGGACATTTGCATCGTGACTAGGAGGTTGTGAGTTCAAGTCTTGGTCGTGTCATGGCCGCATTAAACCTACGATGTAAAAAAGATAGAGAGTGTTCCCTCGTCAAACGCGGATCTTTCATATATGACCTTAAAAACAGTGATACCCTGTCAAGGCAGATGTTGGTATGTTTTCTAAAGCCTTGGGTGCCAGTCATACTTCGAATCTATAGCACTGCATACAGTTAGTGGCGTCACAATGTGACTAAAAAATCCTCGAAACGAAAACAAACAAGAGAAATAAATCAAAGGGAGGAAAACTGCGAATTTACATATTACAGACAAAATGTTTATAAAATTCACAACATTCACTTGGCAAAATTACAATGATCTAATTTTTTTTTCTACATCAAGGGAGGCTATTACAAAAGTCTGATTAAAATCAAATCGCTCGCTTCCACGCGACTACAATCAGACTAGCGGAGTAAAATGAGAGGTTTGATTTTAATCAGACTGTCATCACATCTACTATCATTATTCAAGTTAACGTCTTATACATTTTGAAACTATTTATTCGTTCAAATGACCACTTGGATAGGAAACAAGTGGCAAATAAAATATACAGAATTTAAATTGATATGGGACGAAAGTTTCAGGGTAGGACGAGTGTATTCCGACTGTGATTTCCTGGTCGTTGTGTACTCTGTTGTAAGTATGTGTCAATATGATTGTTCACCACAAGGACTAGATACTTGATGCGATACTTATCCTGGAGTACTTCTTCAGAGGTTTTATTGAAACTGAAGCGATTCTACGGAAAGCTGTTGCAATTGCCTCGTTGAACAGTCATTTAAATAAAGAGAGTTCATTAATAGATACTTCATATGGAAATATTCAATAAACACTTATCAGTGATTTGTCGACGTCGGAATTCAATGAGGCGCGCGAGAGCAACTAAGGATCTTCACAGTGATAACTCTCCGCGTGATGATTAAAGCAATATTCTTCCGCGTGAAAGATAGGACAAAATCTTACTCTCTGTGTGTGTGCACAGAAGAAGTTTACTTTTCATCTTGACAATGTAATTTTTGTTTACGTGTACTAGGTATCTATGATTGTAGCTGCGCCCAAGTTTACAGAGGGCAAACATTTAATGTCTTCATCGACGAAACTCAATATGCAAATAACCATTACTGGACTAAAGCATAATGTATGTCTTTAAAATCTTTCTGTAGAATCTTTAATTTATACAGTAATTTAGCTTTATTACGCAAATATCGGATCCATTACGGTAACGACCCACGTGTTTATTCTTCTGCACACGCGCGTGACAGTTCCCCTGAATCTATTGAACTCTACATGTTTCGTCTAATCGCCCGATCCCGGATAAAATATAAAACAAACAACTCTCGGTAAGATAAATGACGAATCGTGTGGCCATGTTATTCTTTGAATTTTTAATCTCATTTTGATATACTAAAATGGAATATACGTTTACTTGCGGATAATGGGTTTGACAACAAACAATTGTGTATAAACATCGTCCAGGAAAGATGATTGATTTCCAAAATTAATGCATTATTTGTTTAGCTCTATTGCAGATCCAACTTTGATTTGGACAATTTGATATCCCCAAAGCTCTCTCGTGCATGCGGGCGACTTTAATGTGAGGATGTTTAAAGGAATCCGGGCTGCAGTGTCGTTTGATAGACCCTAGATAGACTCCCCTTCACATCACTTTGAAGTTTACCTGATTGCTTTTATGTTTCAACTTCGTTTAAATATGTGGCAAAATAGAAAATTTACCAGGAAAAAAAAAATCAAGGAAAAAAATCATTGATATCTTCTTCATTACGTAACCATTCCCTCCTGATTTTAAATGCTTCATGAAGGAACATTATCAAGTTGTGCATGAAAAATGCAGTTATCACACTTTTTATTTTGATTAAATCTACTATAAATGTAAATGAACGAACAAGTCAATAGTTTTCAAATTTATTTTTATTCATTATTGCATCCAATACAATATGTTCTACATTGATTAGGAGGTGTTTGTAATTTTTGAAACATGGAAGATGATTACTTTTGAAGATAGAGAAGAAGAAGAAATAGGTCGGTTCCTTTATTGATCTATCATAATTTAAATTTCTTTCATGGACCTTTATGACATATATCATATATATCTCACATTATAATTAAAACCTATACAGAATGGACAATGACATATATAATTGTTTTTCCCCCTTTATTTGTAAGATTAGAATAGATCTTGATCAGCATATCATAGTTATAGATATAGAACTTCATCTCACCTCCGTATTCTCGCTCAAAAAAGGAGTGGCCGAGATGGAAATTATAGATCAATGTGTAACGCTAAATATAAAAACTAAAAAGCGAGCTGTTGAAACGTGTACACGAGGATCAGTTATACGATAGACTTTACGATTGATGGATATACGAAATAAATGAAGATAGATAATATTAAAATAATTTCCCTGTTCTCAATTTTAACTGGTACCTGTTTGACTTCACATCTCTTATGTTTCTGTGTTTTCAGTGGGGTACCAGTTTTATATATTGTCTTCCAGACAATAATTATAAAGGGCTACAAAGATCAAAATGATTTCAATTTAAAAGCGTTGAAGCTTTAGATAACTCAATAATTGATACTAATAATTTGTTTTTTGGAGTTCCTTTTGCAAAATATTGTGATGCCATTTTTGATAGACACTATGCCTTTAAATAAATACATACATGCCCATCCATCCATTCTATATAATTATGTTTTCCAAACAATGTTTAATTTTTTGTTTTAAATTTTCCCCCCAAATAGATTATTGAATGATTAAATCACAATATTATCTCATATACAGTCATATACTCAAGTAAGAAGTACAAAGAAACACAATCATTTCATCGAAGTGAATTTCATATTTATTTATTTTTTAAATCATCCAAATTTGGAGATTTTTATTTAACTATTGATTAATTAAGATTTTCTAACTGTCGAGTAACTTTGTATCTCGCGATGTATAACTGTATGTACTAGTAATATACATATACAATATAAATAAAAATTAGGTAATAAAACCTCATTGCTTCATCGTGTTGGTTCCCTATTTCTAGTCTTGTATCTTCCAAGTCCTACGTATATATCTGACTGGAGTCCAAAGCGGGCACCACCTAACCCTTTCATCACCTAAATACCACTACAAATAGCCATAATCTTAGAGACTTTGTTTTCAAGCAATTGGGGATTTGAAAGCAAACCGATGAGTTGATTATATGACATTAAATATGACAGCAATAAATGGAGGATTTGATATTTGCACGATAGATCCCCAAGACCCGTAAGCCCAAGACTACGTTACGTTTTTACCTTATTATTCACCTTTTGTTCTTTGCTCGGGATTTATATAGGAAAAAATATTGTTTGATGTCTTAGATAAAGTTTTTATTAATAAAACAGTGACTTAATTTAATCTCTCACTCGTCAGAAATTTGACTTCAAAAGGTTGTCCTCAAACGACTTTCTTGTTTCTGTTTTACACCCTTAATACAGATATCAAATGAGTGAATGCAATGTAAGGTTGTGATTTTGTCTGATCATTGCTTAAGCATTCATTTGATTTTACATAATTCTATTTTGAATAAAATTCTTACGATTTACACGATTTTAAGCAAAATAAACACGAATAATAAAAACAACAACAACCAAAACTACTCATTGCAAGTATATCATAGGTCATAGTTTAGAGAGTAAAGGCGTAATTCTGGATCGTTTAGCAAATCTTAGTTGCCAGTATATATGTATGTAAATATCCACACAAGTAATAGTATAATATATAGGATATCCCATGGGTTGTGGTTTGATATGATTTATATCCAACGAGTTGTGAGTTTTCTATCCCCGAGCCTTGGCGAGGGGATAGAAAACACACAACGAGTTGGATATAAATTATATCAAACCACAATCCATGGGAGATTCTTTTTTATCACAAGTTACCCCCTTTCCCTTTCTCTGTTTTCTTTCTGCATTACGTTCTGTAGCAATGTCACTCGTACGCAACGTCACAAGTATGCATAAACAAAGAGTGCTACAACAATACACAAACAAATCACGTTTGAGAAGAATAAAGTTAAACAAAGTGGAATATATTTTCACAATTTTAACATTAGCCACTGTTTTGTATCCAGTCAGTCGGCAGAGTCGGGCGTATGTTTGTACACAAATGACGTAACTTTACATACGTTTGAGAGTTCACAATCGTCGTAGGAAAACACAGTGTAATAATATGAGTGATATCCACGGGATAAAGGAGTAAATATGTGATAAAAAGAGATATCAGAACGCCGAAAATAACTCAACCGGTTTCATTTTCAATCTTCAAGAGTGATTATCCTGTACATTTAGTTATAACTCTTGAAGATTGAAAATGAAACCGGTCGAGTTATTTTCTGCGTTCTGATATTTCTTTATATAAGATAAAAATATTAGAAGGCCGATTGAGTATATATGAGGATGTTGAAGATTACTCTTCTTAAAATTCAATTGATAGTTAATAACCTGGATATGAAAGAAAGAATTTATCAACCTACATCAATAGTTAACTTTCCATATATCAAAAGACAGTAGAAATTATATGTACATCTCCGAAACATTTTAAATGCAGAACCCAGATTCCTATTTTTCCTCTTTATCTGAAATGAACTGAGATTTTCTCGATTACAAGCACTTGGCCTGGTGTCAAACAAGCGTTACCAGGCATACATGGCGACTCTTCTCCGTACGGAGATACGCGGGTAACAAACCCCGCAATTTACGTCATGTTTTTGATTTGGTAGTACTACAGAAAAAAGTCATTAATTACGACAATAATCTAATTGTATGACGTTTGTAAAGCTTTATTTTTGCATGTTTTTCCCGCGCATTCTCGCTGTAATCCCGTGGACGAGAGTTGATGGACGTGTTTATTCAAACAGGGCTGCCAAGCTTCTGCGTATACGGCAAATATTTGATCGAGCTGCTGCACGTCTTGACGAGGAAGGCATATCCACACACAGTGATCATTCTGTTGTGTATCGGTCATCAAACGATGCACTATGGGAAGTGCCGAAAGATGTTGCTCTCAACAAACAAGCTGCTTTTTGTATAACCTCTCACAGAATACATGAATTTCATCTGGAGGGATGTTGGACATCACACTTCTGCCAAACTATTGTAGGTTTTAGGAACCCATGATTATCAAAAGACTTCTGTTTAGATGCTGTTATTTAGTTTGATTCTTTTAATAAACTGATACTAGTATTTATGTCATGACAGGATCTTTACTTGAATAGTTCATTAGAAAAATGTATTAAAGAAAACAAGCCAACAACAAACAAACACAAACTTGTATTCATGAACCAAAGAATGTTCTTTGTCATAATCTATGTTTTTGTAACTTATGAGACTCTTTATAGAAACAAGAATGTTATCCTGAAGCTCGGATATCGACCTTAGGATATTTATAACGAAATGGGATGTCCCCTACTTTTTGTATACATCTAATCTAAATTCTTTCATTTGGTCATTTCTCTGCTGTGATATTTATGACTCTACAAGGAGTCAACAGGTTTTAGAGATATAATATGTATACTTACATTCTTGTCTTAAATTTACGACAACCAGCACATGTCGTAAAACGGAAACGACTGGACGACGGTATTTGCTAAAGACAAGATATATGGACCCCTTATAAATCTAAGGGGCATTTTTATGATAAAAGGAGAAACCGATCGCAATATTATAACAACGGGGTGCACAGCGTTTCCATGAATCTCTATTTTCTGGCTCTCCCTTGAGATTTTTCCCCTTTCGTATAAAATACAGGCGAGAATGACGAAACTGAAAATTTTAATACCCTACAAACAAGCAAAGCTTTGGATTTCAGGTAGGATACTTGAAAGTTAATCAATACAATGGATTGTTTATCTCTGATTTTATACTTCACAAAACGGATAAAATTCCATAAAACCTCCCATAATCAAACTTTAACATTGGCCCCAATTGATTTTTCCGCTATTTCAGCCAAGTGGCTTTATTTGCACAAACGAAATGTGAAATAAGTGAAGTTTGACCACGAATTATCGCCACACACTTGAGGCCTATAGAGGCATTGTTTGCTTTGCACTTATTTCTGAGTACCTACATATATATTGTACACCTAGCAGACAGTTGTAAGCCAAATACTCTTCTTATCCACGTTAATGGATTTGGAGGAGTCTCTCTTCAATTCGAGTTGAATGTTTGAGTGTATTGAAAATACAAAACAATCTTCGTGTGGTAAACAATCAATGGAATACATTTTTCATATGATATCACAGTAGAATTAATTCAAAGAACGTGTGATGGACATGGAGGAGGGGAATATATCTTAATCCTATATTTGCGTTACTTCTGTAACTAAACGATAAGAAATTTTTAGATTGTCTTTTAAGTTTTAAGAAAATCAAACAATGATACATATATTCAAGTCTACATTGTATGATTTCTTTGAAACTTTTGATATTATTGAGCATTTTGATGATTGTTTTCGTTTCATCATGTGCAAGCTCTTTTGTTGAAAGTACAAACTGCTGATGAGAGTAAAAATTTCTTCAGGTATCTTAATTTTGAACCAGAAAACAGATTAAAAATACATTTCATTGCTGGTGGTGGATGCATTCTAATCGTGAAAGAGTTACTTCTCAGCATTCCAAAATTGTTATAAAATTTTGAATACTTTGAAATTAGTCTTTCTGCTGAAGGGTGGTAAAGGTATAAGCACTTTCCATCATACATTGTGAGTGATTCAAACTCAACTCTGGTACACTAGGCACGTGCATGTACGTATGCACATATTATATCGCTTTCGTCGGAGGTTCGTGTTGCCCTACACTCGATTTTGTATATGTTTTTTGGGACTATGATTACGTTTAATACATTGTTACTTTGCCATTTCATATCAAACAGTTATGGGATATATCAAATAACTTTCATGGATGTGATAATGTTTTAATGATGAAACTTTAATTTTGATAAACGGACCATTTTCCAATGCCTTCACATTGCGTTACATTACATATATTATGAACTATCGTTAATTTACTGTATTGGATTAGCACAATGTAATGTTAATTGTGGTACCATGTACTATATCCCATAACCCCAAAAAATTAAGGATTTGTTCCATTAATTAACTGTCAAAACAAAATACAGATTTATTTCGAAAGAGCCGTCTCATAAGTAAGAAATTGATGAAACGGTGTTTTTATTTAACACCGGAAGGAAGCTTTTAAGTCGCCATGACGATATCATATTCATATAAACGTTTGGATTGAGTATATGTCATTGCCATTGAGTTCCCTTCGAATACGATAGCCTGTTCTCAAATATTTGTAGAGGCATGTGCTATTAACTATCTCTTAATTTATGAACACGCTAAACAATACTCTGGAAGTGGAATCTATTGATTCAATCAGCGAAAGCATACAAGAAAACAGGCTTTAAATGGAGAAGAAGATCGTGACTTGACATAGTGCTGTCGGATCAGTGTGTGTACAAAGAAGTCTGAAGAACAACCAGTAACGACTCAGCCAAGGACCGAATTGTCTGGTTTTACTGACTCTAATGTCAACCTATGAATTTTAAGTCAAAGAGCACACACTGTAAATCAAACATTGGCTGAAAATGATCAGTGGTATTACTGCACACAACCGCTTAAATTAGGAGAGATATTTCATGTAAGTTAGAAAACTTGGGGGAAGGGCAGAAAGATCACTTGGGGAGTAGATACCCCGCATCTGACATCCTCTAGAACACAATGCTATCGGTACACTTACATCATCACATAGTATTGTTTGTAAGGCATTGCTTGAAGCATTTTCTATCGTTTCCGCTAGTCTTTGTGGTTCGTTTTTCTGCAACTAAAATGTCCAGTTATAGTGATAAGTTTCTTTATACTTCCCTTTGTGGTAACATCTAAATACAAAATCATGTTTTCTTCTTTTTCTTATTTTCAATTAGATATTTATAACTAAATAATTATCAATATTTTCTTTTATTTTAATGGCACCTCCAATCTCTATTGATACGAAGTTTTCATTATTGTGAAGAACTGTTGAGGCCGGGATAAAAAATGCTTCTACGTGGTACACATTAGGTAAAATTCTGTTCAAAAGGGGATCGTAGATGATCTAATTAAAGAAAGACGGAATGATAAAAAGTATGTAGAGCTACCATACAGAGATTCCCTGCAAAACATAGTTTTATCCACTGGTGTCTGACAGGAAAGTCGCTAGTGTTTAAATAGCCAAGCCTAAAACGTGTGTGTGTGAAAAGGGTCAACAAGAAAATATTCAAGGAAAAACATCTTTATAAAATATTCCCTTTCAAAATATAGAATAACTGTACGAACACCTAATAAATTGTCACGGTAAATTGTTACCATAATGTTTCAATTAAAAAAAAAATCATAGCCTTAGCAAAAATAAATGCACATTGCTTTTATCAAGTTTCGATTAAGACAAGAAAGCGAAAATCAATATACAAAACATTCATTTGACTGAATTGTTCTCACGGAAATAATTCGTATGACTGATTTACACGCCGAAATTGAAATGTTCTATCATTTTTCAACGATTTACATTTTTTAAAAATCGTTTGGTTGATTTTCACTACATTTCAATAATACCGGTATACCTACAAAATATTTAAATATATATGGTGACCACCTCGGCTTTTTGTTAAGCGTTTAAGTAAAATGTGCTAAAGAAATAATTTTGAATAAAACAACCCATCTTTAAAATGAATTCAGATCAAACTACAGAAGAGATCAGAAAGCAGGCAGCTGGCCTAGAGATACATTATGATGGTATACACTAGAAGTGCAAAACATCATATACTAATTGTATGTTGGGCGATCGTTCTACATTTTTATACTTATTTTGTTGTGAATAAATTTTGTGTTTATCACTCCTAGATTTATGAAGAGAAAATGTACCGATTATTTACAAATACACCCCACATCTTATCGGGATGTCTTATCCGGAGCAGTTTAAAGTCCAGGAAAGTTTAGGACCTTCCCCCTGGGTCTTTAAGACACCCCAGCGGGGAGACCAAATTAGGTACAATGATAGTACAAAGCAAACAGCAAGTGGATAGTTTACTGATAAACCATATGGTCCGAGATAGTGGGCAAACAACGACTGCAGTTATCACCCCAAGTGTCGAAGGAGTCATCCCCAATCGCTATAACATCCCGATTGTACGATAGTCCTCATGGTTGCACAAATACACATCCAAAATGTGTGAGAAATTTAGATTTGAGACGTCTCGAAAATTTTCTCCAATTTTCATTACAGGAACAAAAATATCACAGGCGCAGGTTATAAAAAAAAAATCCAACAACCCCACATTACCATTGTCATCTTAGATTGCTCAGAGACAAAATCTTTAAATAAGAGAAAAATACGAACGCTGTTTATTCTCGTGAAAAATACATATCACTATATCTGTCCACAAATAATGATATCTCATCACCTTTGAAGTACCTTTTTGGCTGCACACAAATTTTCAGATGTTTTACAGTAGGCTGTGAACGAACATTGTGTACTAGTATTTCAATAGGACTTTTCGTTATCATTATTACTCTACTAATTATCATTATGTTAAATTTTTAAATATCCTTGCCACATTTTTAAAATATAATGCTTGTGAAAAAATATTTTGTTGGAATTCTGATACTATTTTCAGCAATGAAAATTATATATTTGTTACGGAAAAGAAAATAAACAATTACATGTTATTTTCAAAACTATATTACTTAAAAAGAAATATCAAAAGACAGCAAAGGGTGGATCTAAAATATTAAATAAATAAATGAATAAATAAATAATAATAATAATAAAAGGATTTAAAGTTAAAAATCGTTGCAATAGTTTAACATTACAAGGTCTGAAATTTTGTCATTATTATCTAAAAGAAAGTAAAAAAAAAATCATTTTATTGGCGAGTGATTGAATCATTAAACGATATTCTAACTGATTTCGATGGCTAATGTTGTCATGTATGGGAGCATTTAGTGTCAAAGTCGTAGTGTTTGATCGATTGGGAGAGGCTATCAAACCGCATCGTTCTCCTCGCCGGAAGTTATACTCTTTATCTAAATAGATGGACCTTAAGAAAGTGATAGGGCCCAAAGTCTCCAATTTACACCATAACTAGATCCATCGCTTAGCAATGCATCACAATTAATTTAAATCAGAAATTAATAAACTTGTTATAGCAATTCGTAACGCATTTCACACAGATGATAAAATTTCTTTCCCTGTGTTCAGACACATCTTATTTGTTTTGTCTAAAATATGCATGTCAGTTCCCATACCTTTTAAAGTTAAATTATCTCTATTTCTTGATAAAATATAATCTATCTAGGATAAAACAGATTGGTAATTCGCGTCCTTAGATAACTTGGCCAGTGTATTTCACAAGGAGCTGGATAAAACGTGAAGATTTACACGTGATAAGCTCGTTATCAATGAAGAGAATTATCATAGTTAAAATTTGAAACCATTAAAGTTCTGAATTCCTTTATTCCATTTCGAATGATTATTTGGAGTAGTCTAAGAATTAGATAAATTTATATACCTGGTACAAAGTGTATATTTTTATTGCGTCATTTACATAATAAATTATTACTAGTTTGTGTTGGATATTGTCTAAGCAGTCTCATTGACAATATTTCTAGTGTCGGAACATAATTAACTATTTGAAGTACTTTGAGAGATTAATCGAATTGTTGAAAAATTGCCTAAAATATTTTTTTACTGTTAATTGACGTCACATAATCACTATTTTTTTTTCATATTCCCAAAGCATTTAAAATATCTCTTTAATCCGTAGAATTTACATTTGAATTTTGTCAAATTTCCCTAAATTTATAATTAATTTAAAACTAATGGCTGCAAATAAGATATTTTTAAAAATAGAATATGAATTTCATTGATATCATTTTTAGATTGTGTTATTGAATTTTAACAAAGTTGGGCATTAAAATTGTATGAAGGAGTTATTATGTCGACTGATATTTATACTAATTTTTATATCAATTTGGATGAACATAATTCAAAGGTCTATAATAAATTTGAATTTAAAAAATTCGATATTTTTTTTGTATAGAATTGAAGTGCATGTGTTTAGAAGATTTTACACGAGGAAGTTAAACTCATATGAAAGAGGGCTGGGATTACTAATTAATAACTTAAATTTCCCGTCACGGATACGAGGAACGTTTTCAACCGATATGCACCAACTGGTTCCAAAGTTAGAAATTAAAATGAACTTAAGATGAGTTCTTACAGAACTTTATTTCTGTCCAAAAAGACAGAACATCGAAGTCAAGATCTTTGCGTAGAACGAAATATAATGAAAAATAAGCACTATATAAAATTAACAAAAATATATATCGAAAGTTGATTGTAAAAGATCAATGCATTTCTCCACATATCTAAAGCACTTTTTCAAACGGAATCACATCCCAAAATTGAAACATTCAATTTTACCTGAAAAACCGTCATCGGCAGATTTGAAATTCTCTACAGATCTATATCCTCTAAAACACAAGTTTATCTGAAGGTTTTAAAAACTTTAGGTAGCACATGCCATTTTGTAAAGCACTTATATCGTGATTAGTAAAACAGTTTTTCGCTACCACCAGCGGGTTTGATGCTGCATTAAAGGGTAACTGTAGCTGGGAAGAACATTCATATTGTTCATGTTCAAATTCATTGAGTTCATCGAATTATATGAGCAACTCATGTTCATATTATTCATATTTGACATAGAGGAAGAATTCAAAGAGTTCATAGGAGGCATACCAGCATTATTCATACCGGGTATAGAGGGCATACCGTTCATTTGAGACAGAGCACTGTTCATATTCACAGAAGATCCGATATTTGTTTGCATTTCTAATTGTTCTTGTGCTTTCATGAGTGAAACGCTGATTGGCGGTTGACATGGCTTTCCATCCCTCACTAGAACTGGTACAGCTACCCTCCGTGGTGAGGGTAGAGGGTTCAAATCTAGTCCTTTCTCCTGCCTTGCCCGCTTTAGCTTGTACCGGTGATTCTGGAACCAGATTTTCACTTGAACGGGCGTAAGTCGGATAATGCTAGCCAAATGCTCTCGTTCAGGGGCGGAAAGATATCTCTGCTGCCGAAATCTTCTTTCCAGTTCGTAAGTCTGAGCTTTGGAAAAAAGAACTCGGCGTTTTCGCTTTTTCTGGCTGTCATGGTTTTGGGAGGCGTTTCCATCACCATTTTCACTGTTTCCATCGCACTGTCCCTCGTCGTTTGTTTCGGATTTCACCAATGTATTCGAATTATTCATAGTAGACTGACTCTCCGTGTTAGAAACGTCACTGGAGTGACTAGAGTTGCCGGGCGAGTTCAGGTGTCCAAGCTCTACAATAGCAAAGGGTTCGACCATATTCATCTGGACAAGAATTCTATCTAAATCTAATTAAAGAAGTCATAATAGCCAGCAAAGTCCAACTGGAATACAACAGCTAATAGAATTCCCCTGTCTATTTTCCCGGGTGGCCGGATATGAGGACCAAACGCTCTAATCCTTTTATTGAATTTTTTTATCAACTTCAAAGATTCTGTTTTATCAATGGAAATGAATTAAAATAGTATATCATTAGAAATGACCCCCTTCCGATTCGGACCCTGGTTTACAACCCCATCTTGTTTGATTTAAATGATTCAAAGCGTACAAAGGTTGTGTCTATCTTCCATAAATTCTTATATCAAACAAGTAATAAATCTCAAATTTTCTACAAATTGCAATACATCTCTTGGATCTGCGGTTTGCATTACCTAACGGTTATTCCATGAAAATCGACAAAAACCATATGCAATATGTGTAAATGAATTTAGTGATTATTCTCCTCAAGTGAGGAATTTACTTTGCACCTTGTAAAACAAACGGAATAATTTTCACCTAGAAAAGACAAAAAAACCTTTCATAAAAAGGTAAATACAACGAACAGTGATCAATCTCATAACTTGTATACAGAATACATGTATCTCAGTTTTTACATAAATTAATTGAACTGCCGTATTTATTTCTAACTTGATGTATACGTGAAAAGAACAATTTAACTTACGTGAATAGTTCATATTTTCGTTAGTATGTAACCAGCGTGTGTACGGGTTGTCCGCGTCATAATAGCCACCAACACTGGTAATGTCCGGCACTTCCGGAACGGAAGGGATACTGTTCAGGGAAGCTGCATTAACGGTGTTGGTTGAACTATCCACGGGACTACAAGAAGGCTTCCCCTTGGGTAGGTCCAAAATGTCTTTGACGGTAAAACTGCTGCTGGTCTTGGACCCATTCATGGCATGAAGTTGTGGATCCATCTAAGTGTAAAATTGATTTTCTGCTTAAGATTACAAGAAGTGAACAGTAAACGGTCCTCTTCAGACCACTAAATTGCCCCTCACCAGGTTGCTCGTCCGATGAAGAGCTTATGTGAGCGTAATGGTACGCCTGTCATATTTCAAATTGCCTGTCGTCTCTTATTGGAATGAGAAAAGAGGATGTACAATGAAGAAGAGAAACTACAATACCCCGAATAAACTAATTCAACGATTGGAAGGCTTTAGCGAAGGTACCCGCCCATCCTATTATCTCACTTAAATAGAAGGCGGGGTCTCCGCGCTGGTAGATCAATACTTCTAGCGAATGTCTGTAATAATGCTTAAAGAGTCCCGTAAAATAAACGAAAACGCGAATAGATGAAAGCGTCAGAGTTAATCCACAAACAAGTCCCCTTTTGACGAATTAACACAGCCAAGAGACCTGCATAAACAAATCAGCGATAACTTTTAAATTGAAGAATACGATAATTAACATGGAAATATTTAGATTGCAACAAATCTACAACTCAATTCAAAATAAATATCTTTATTCTAGATTATTGAAACCTACTTCACAAGTACTTCAAAGAGCCCTTTACATGTTGGCTTAGGCCGGCAGCTTTTGACTATGAAACAACCTTATCAAACATTCACGGAGTGGGACCCTTGTCTGGACAACTATACTGTTGCTACACTTGGTTTGTTTTTCACTCTGCCTGAAGAGGGTGTCTCTCTTTGGGTGAGATTGTATACAGTGAATTTTTACATCTTCAGGAGAAAGCTCTCCTGGGCTTTATCAAAAATAAACCTTATTTGAAGTGATTTCCTCTCCTTATGAAGAATTGAGGTTGTCCTGTTTTGAACAGACTCTCTCGCCTGTTGCTCAACCGTTTATACTGCTCTTCAACAGTTCTTGACACTTTCCTTTTTGGCTGTAAGTGTTTCGTGTTTTACAACTTTTACTATCATTGCCGTCATATAAGTCAGATTTTGATGTATGGACAAGCGCTTAATTCTTCTCAAACCAGTCCTTCGCTGAGGGGAAATTCGCAGTAAATGTATAGAAATTATATAATCTAAACATGCAAACTTTTTTCAAAGTCCCCACTTGAGAAAGAGAACAAAGTTTGACATATTCAACATGTATTTGTAATGGCGATACAATTAGACCACAACAAATTTACAGACACAATGCTATTCAAATGAAACCGTTGAAACACCAAAATACATGTATATAAAAATCATTTATCAAAATTTTAATTTGTTGCATCTCTAAACTATTTTTACAAATATCATTGTGCTTGGATTTGGTAATTAATTATATTTTCAAAGAATGCCATTGATTACGTTTTTCCCCATTCTTTAAAGCTATATCATTATCTCATAAAAGAA
>CAJDSM010013531.1:11922-24422 GCA_903981925.1 Ostrea lurida | reverse complement strand
GCGTTGTCTGCGTAAAACGGGACTTGGTTCAAACATATGTTGCACACGTGAATATACCGGAAATAGTATTCAACATCCGCTATCGTAAACCCCATACTGGGTTGATATAGGTTTTCATATTCTTTTTTTTTCAAGATGACTGGTTTCGTCAAACAGTTTGGATTATAAAAATTCTAGACGAAAAATTAATAAACACTAAACATTCCTAACGAACATTCAGTGGTTGTTGATCAGTCGTCGGTAACACACGTCTTCTTTTAAACTTTCGTCTGAATTCCGAATTTACTCGCGCTAGCTGGAAACAGACATATTTTTGTTATCAAATAGTATTTAGAGGTTCAAGATGTCAATCTTGTTAAAACACCTCAGTGGGAACTGTATCGATTTAAAGACACTACATTTTAAGTGTACACAGTTTCTTCTAGTTTACGCGATACCTGAGGACTCTTTAATCTTAACCCTTGTCCAAAACTGTAACTTTTGAAAAGGATTTTATCTATATCATTGGCAAATTTTTGCATCAAACTTCCGACATCGCAAACAATTAGTGATATAATTCCCAGCAGATGTTTTCACCCCTCCAATTCCCCTCTGTGATAGGACAACTTTGTCATAACCTGGAATAAAAGTTTGACCCATTAGGAGTCTTTGAAGTTAAGGGATTAAACTATTGTTTGTGTGGAAAAACATCTTTCTTTAGAAACAAAGGTAAATGTTTTTTGTGCAAGTTAACCGTATAAGACATTATGGCAGTTACTTTTATGCGATATTATCTGCAATACACAATTTATATACACGCATGTATATTACTATGCAGAATCAATTTTCTTAATTCGTGGTCTGCATGTAATTTCAGCAAGCAACTCGCATGCTGTCTTGTTACTGCATGTGGATGTACATGTTCATTCCATTCTGTTGGAAAGGACAACTCAAGGACACCTGCTCGGAGCGATGGGTTTCAACGGAAAATAAGGAATAACTCCTTGTATAAAAAGGATCATAAATCATACCTATTCGTCATAATGATCTTTAATAAAAACGAATATGTTGACGTTGGAATTCAAATCCATATTGCTGGAATGGTGTATAATTAATATATACTTAAAGAATCATGAACACTGATTCATTTCTTGTTAAGTCTTTATCTAATTTCCCAGTCTTTCCAAACAAACATATAGAAGATTAAGTTTATGATATCTTACCTTGACGTGAGGGACATTGCATATGTAGATACATGTATCACTGTGATATAAAACCATAAACTTTATGGCTTAAGACCACATAAATTTGCCGTTTTCTAATTATATTTGAATGATATCAAATTTTAAATATATATCATACCCGAACGGTTTCCATATCTGAAAATTGAAAATGAGATGATAAGGACTAAAGTCTTAATAAATATCCTATCGGCATGCTGTAGATACCAGCGGTTTTGAGCTCTTTGATGTAAATATAGACATTTCATTTCACCTCGCATTTGCCTTTAACTCTCATTTTCCCCAGAGTACCATGTTATCGGACCAGAATGCATGATACATTTCAGTCATTAAAAATTTAGCGCTAAAGGTTGTCAGTATGAAAACGTATTTGTTGACAAAAAGACAAACTTCAAGGGGCGAATGGATGTGTTCTGATAAAGCTGATTTACGGCCTGGTTTGAAAGGAAGCTATGTCGCGATAGGTGTGGAATGACGTTTCTTTGGAGGAAAAGGCCGCGGAATTCCGAAGAAAATTATGTAGCTTTCAGATAGTATTCACGTATTTGGTATCCAAGGAGACCGTGACAGATATTATACTGGTATGCCTGAACAAAATAAGTAAAATTCTCACAATTAAAACAATTTTTTTAAAGAAGTTTGAAATTCACACGCTCAGTTTATATGTCCACATTTGTAATCTTTACATATACATGTACTATGTTTTTTCCCCAATCAGATTTCGGTCTTTTATTTTCTAAAACACATTTTACTAATTTTAAAAAGCATTCCTTTGGCGACTGCTTTCAATGAAATTTTGTGCCTACAGTAAAATACATTAAATTATTCATGATCCTCATTTTGTAAAAAAAGTGGTTTATTGTATCAAAAATGTCAAAAATCATCGCAATTGTCACATGATTTCAACAACATGTCGACATCATCAATTTTATATATGAAGTTACATTTATGTATTTCAAGTGCTTTGAGGGTTTATATCAAATGCACTCTGCAGCCGTTGAGTATTCAAATGACAGCCTGATATCATGTACTTGATAACAGTAAATATTGTTTACCCTCTATAATCAATATATGTGTTAAATACCTGATACAAAACTTAGATAGAGTACTCTTCGTTTTTCAATGAAGATAATCGAAATAGAGAAATAAGTGTTTATTGAACTCCTTAAATTGAAGAGACTATAGAACGGAACTTGTTGAAAGGCAGCTCACTTCCTCTCCATAATGAAGAGGCCGCTCTCAACCCACAACATTCGAAGTTAGAGGTTTGTCTTCTTGAAGCGTCCAGACATACCACCATATTTGAGAATATTAAGCTCCTGTTCGCGGGACCTAGTAATGAATCTGGTATCTGGATAATGGAGATTGACGAAAATGTTGACATTGTCAAGCACTGCATCTCAAATTGCGTCATTTATCACACCGGACCAGGAGTTACAATTGCTGAAAACATTTTACATCAATATCTAGCCCTTGTGTAAATGCAACCATATGGTTCAAAGAAAGTCTATACGAAGAAAACATGACAAATCTGCTTAACCACGTCATAAAAATGCAGCCTGTTGTTTGTAATTAACAGAGGGTATCACTAAAGTACTACTTCAAAGGTAACTCTACCGCACGCCTTTCACAAGGAACTCCAAAATTAAGAAATTTTAATTCTTATGATTTGATCATTAACATGAACATTATTTTCAATATTTTATGAAAAAATACGTTAAAAGATATTCTGGTTTATCTCTTTCTTTTTCTTTTTTATTTAGCAATATGTGTTAAAACGTATTGATTGGGATCAATACACGTAAACATTGGATTGACAAAATGAATATTATCTGAATCACGATCCCGGTACCGGAAGTCAACTCAAACACCGCCATATGTTGCAAATATGGCCACATCAAAGTTCAAGTTTGATAGAGGTCTTATGAATTCTACAATGAACGTAACTACATGTACATTAATTGATGGCTAACAACGTATAAAACTTTAACTATGAATTTCATAAAAGTACAGTATCATACTTCAAGAAAAAAAGTGAAGTGGAAGTAGTACAGTAAAAATGTATGCCAGTACATGTATATGTTAATCTTTTGTTTCCTTTCTACGAAAAGACTGATTTACTTCCAAAAGTTTTTCACAAGCTGTACAAACAAAATGACGTTAACTTCTAGATCTGATGGTTTTCTTATGAATCCAGCGAAACCCAATACTGTTGCTTCCAAATTCGAGAAATTAAATCGAAGAATAATGAAAAAGATATTCTCACATAATTCAAACAAATTCAAGATAATGATCACTATAGTGGCTTTTGGATGCATTGCAGGGGAACTTTTTGATTTATAGAAAACAAACACAACTATATTTACGCAGTCTAAAGTCCCATATTCTTTTCCGAATCTCTTTAGGAGTCAGTACTACATTGCACAGACTAATGTGGTTATGCAAGACTTCATAAGGGTTGCAAAGGGATCCGCAAAATGCATCATGAATGTCATATCATAGATATCCCAGAGTGCACTTCACCGGAATGTCAAAGATCAAAGACGACATTCTAATGCATGTATTTGCCAACAACAAACATTTTATTGCACGCCGTGCTCATGATGGGATACGGGTAAAATGTGCAGAAATTTTTATCAAAGTTAGATGGTTATTTAGGCTGTAAATTCATCGAAATTCTAATTTTCAGAAGTCAAAATAGATGCATGAATATTTTATTTTCTCAATATTCAATTACTTCCCAGACGTTTCTTGGTTTCGTATGTTGACCCCATCAATGTATACGTTGAGTGTTTTACATGATCGTACTTGATACACAACAAATTCTCCTCCTGTCAAATACAAATTATCATGAAAAGTTGGCTAATTTGCCTTTCGGCCATTAAAGGT
This sequence comes from Ostrea lurida, assembly GCA_903981925.1. Classification (NCBI taxonomy): domain Eukaryota; kingdom Metazoa; phylum Mollusca; class Bivalvia; order Ostreida; family Ostreidae; genus Ostrea; species Ostrea lurida. The sequence continues at coordinate 20,313 of CAJDSM010013531.1, read as the reverse complement.
CTACATTTTTTATTTTAAGTAATTCAAATGAAATAATCATACCAAATGTAGACGATCCTTAGGCTTGTAATGCAAATAAAAACCATATACCGGACCAAAAATCCACTGAATTATATGAATGGAACACATTTTGGAGATTTTAAACTTTGTGATAAAATGGTTGCCATGTTCATGATACAAGCTTTTCACAAACTACACACCCTAAAAATTTCAAAGAGTATTTCTGGTTTTCGTGTTATCTATATTGGATGTATGTAAATATCAAAATATTTAATAATACATGTAATAATGATTGTGATTATAATTTGGCAATCCACTTTTCTTAGATATGCTGTATTCCAAATGGAAAACATTTTCATTTCTACATATTCAAGGTACCCAGAGTTTTCACACAACGCATAACGTGAATTAGAAGATATCTTTACTTTTTGTAGTCAAAAAGACATTTATCCTCAATATCACACACCAAACACTTTGACAGTATATGATTTTGCTTTTCGTTATCATTAAATCTCAGGTCCCGTATGCCACTACCGACATATTTGGCTGCTTCCTGTATAGTTGTCATCACAAGCCTCCCTTGATAAAGCAATAGGAAAGAAACAATTTTTCAAACATTGTGTTGACGAAGACTGATTTCCATTATTCAAAGCAGATGGCAATAAAACGCAGGCACGACAAAGAAGCAACATTGGCCAGTAGTATTAAATAAATTTGCTGACATATCGCTCAAAGAACACTGGTCCGGGAACGGAGAATCTTAATCTGGATTTATGAACAGGGGTCAAAGAATTATACAAATGAAATTGTACATCGCGTTATTAATTCCTCGTCGGAATTTAATGAGATAGATTTAAATGTCCTGTGAGAGTGCCTTCACTGCAAAATGACAGTATCTTTCAGGATTTTTGGCAACCATGTGACAATTTCTGAGATTGTAAGCAACGAATTAAAAGCAATGTAGTTTAGAAGGCAGTAACAATCTTGTTAAAAAATGAATAAAAACCCACATGTCATATTTTGAAAACGAATGAAATTAGCACTATTTGCATATGCGCTTTGTAATCGATGTGTCATGGGTTATAATGTACAAATGTCAGGAAATCTTAATTCGTTTAAAACGAATCTATCACATTAACAGCTACCATTATTGCATACCAAAATCCAATGACATGTATATTGATGACTTTATGTCCATTGAAAAGCTATATGATAGGGACAAACACAATGCTTATTTTAAACATTTCAAGTCGAGAAAAAAAATCCTCACCAATTGAAAATTAATTACAAAGGAAAATTATAAATATATATATGGAATGTATGGACCTCATTTGGGCACCATCAAATGATTTTCAATATCTAGAGCAGATTTTCCTTTATCTTTATAAAGATTGCAATCTTCGTTTTTCATATAAAAATCTGAAGTTATGACAAAATAAAGCCATGATGCGACACGGGTAGAAAATACACAACAACGCTATTTGCAAAATCGCTAGATATGTTTATCTGGCCCTCAAATAACAACACATACATGTATTTAGTAGCTCAAAACTGATCGCTATTACATGTATATACTAATATTTGACATCCAAATTCGTAATTTTTATAGGTCTGTAAGACTGTTTATTAAGGTGTGGTATTTTGCATATGTATGTAATACCACATTCTTTTGACAAGCAGAGAAGTGGGTGTCACGGGTTTTTTTGTCTTTGTGTCAAACCTAATTCAAACCATTTTTAAAAGTTTAAAAAAAATTAAATTTTCACAACAGAGGACATTGAAATTCCATTAGAGCAGACACTAGTTGTATTTACTAGTAGTTTGCTACCAATTTTGTACTAGAAGGAAGACCGAATTCCCTCTATTTCAGAATTTTGAACATGATCGTTATTTCTGTCACACTTCTGGGCTTCGATTTTTTTTTTACTTCTTCATATGATAAAACTGGTAAAATAAGGTACAAAATAACACGAAATATAGTAGGAGTATCGGATATGAGACGGGGAATATATTATTTTCAATTTTCTTTCTTTAAAAAAAGAGTATAGGGGTTAATTTCTCGAGAGAATGTCTGTAACTTTCGCCGAGTAAGACCATTTTCCATGGCTTTGAAAGTCGTTCTTGCTGTGAATTTGTCCTATACTGGAACAAGTCAGTAGTAATTTATTACATGTAGCTGAAGGAGTAAAGTGGTCTGATATGTGTGAATGATGAAAGGGAATTCATTCTTCAAAACCATTCTTGTATTTAACATTAGTGGTATAGTTTTTCTGGTGTATATAATGACAACCATTTTAAAAGTATGGCAGATTACTAGATTCAAACATTTTAGTGTCAATTTACGAGAGAAAATTTGTTAGGTTATCTCAACCAAACTTTAGAACTAACTCAGATTTTGACATTGGTCCCGTATCATAAGTACATGTATAGTTCACATTTGGAAGAGTTGCAAGAAAACTGTTAACCTTTCCACTACGGGGTTTAAGGTCATATAAAGTAACCCTGAAACTGAGAGAGAGAGAGAGAGAGAGAGAGAGAGAGGAAAGAAGAGAGAGAGAGAGAGAGAGAGAGAGAGAGAGAGAGCAGAGAGAGAAGAGAGAGAGATTCTTTGCTATCAAAAGCAAAATAACTCTGTCTGACTAGTGTTTTATTTTATTTCATCAATTGTAAAATAAATTTAACACCATATATGTATGTTAATAATTTTAAGATACACTCAAAATTATATGATATACATAATTTGCGTATTATTCGTTTATCATGGATTTAACTAGTTTCATTGCGTTCCAAATGAATATAATTTCACATTCACAAATACTGCACTGCAATGCGGTATTTTCGCAGAGAGATAAATCAAGTAAGAATAGAAAGTTCCAATGCTCAGTTTGAAATTAAATTGTAAAAAGTATTTTTTTTAGTTACAGCTGCACATCTAATCCTCAAAACATACTATAACACATGCTGCTGTCCAAATTAGTCAATATTACGAGATTCAAAGACAGCTTGTCAGCTCATCTTCCCATTGAAGAACTCTAGAATAAATTCAGAACTAGCTGTTAAATCCCTTGATTTCGGACCACACATTAAGTTGGGGTAGATTTTCTAGAACTCTGTCTGATATGGGACTTGTTGGGCGAGGAATCTGCCTGATTTAAACTGTTTACATTTACTTTTTTAATTCATCACTGTCAGTGGTAATCGGTAAATCAAACACACCGTTCAGGACGAGAGTAAGTTGATCGGCGCTAAAAAGTGTTTTGTCATGTTATTGCAGTGTTTTACCAGACGCGGATAAACAGTATTTCTGATTTCTAAACTTTCACACACTCTGAAGGGTTTTCACATAGTGGTCTAATCGAAGAAATATCCCCGAGTCCTCATTACCCACTGTTTTCATTTCGCGTTGTAGAATATTGAAAGTGAATTTATTCTGCCTTGTAACATAACAGTAAACAACATCCATATTCATTAACATCGTGTTTGATTTACTTCACTCGAATAACGCCCTTCTTGCATGTTTACATTTAAGTAATTTAAAAATTACCGAGTCCACTTGCAAAAATGTCAATATTTGGCAGTCAGTGAAAATCTGAAATACTCTTATGAATTCGAAAAGAAACGACCTTTTAAAAAAATAAATCGTTACTGAAAAAAGTTTTACACACTGTTTCACAATACTAGTACCTTTTAACTACTCGATAGTAATGTCTTCCATTTCAGTTATGTACATTTCAATCAAGTTTTGAGTGTGTATTAGAAGACAGGAGTATTCGAGTATACAGATTTCTTATGATTAAAAAATTGTCATTCTAACACCCTTTTTTCCAAAGAAAAACTCAATTTTAAAGACTTGATTTCGGTTAAATTTTCTCATAAAAACATTAATGTGCAATATTAAAAATTATTGAAATTTCTAGATTGATTCAGCTTCTTAGTGGTAAACAATCATCTGTTGTGCATAATATAACCGTTTTATAGATGACCCCAAATTCATTACTTTTCGCAATCAGTTAATTCAGGGATATAGGCATATGATGTATACAAAATTATCCCATATGTGTATTTAAAACGCAGTAGTTTGTCTTGTAGATATTCAGCTATGTACATATTCAGGATAGTTTTATGCTTATTCCTCCATGACACCAAAAATAAGACATCTTGTAAATAACTGCACGACAGTAACGTTAGTATGTTATACAGAAGTTAAAAAGAAAACGAAAACTGTCTCAGCTGTGGGTGTGTACATGTACATATGCCTAGACCGAGTATTGTTGATTTTTATTGAACTTTTTGGATGGGGAAACTGTTTTATTAAATATACATGGTATTGTCCTAAAACCACTACCGAAAGGTCACGGCCTACAAGGGTCTTTAAAAATATAAATATACTAGTAATTTGGGGTGTTTTTTGTTTTGTTTTTTTTTCACAGAAAGGTATAGCCTCTGCAACGAAAAAAAACCCAACAACCTCATAACGTATTATTCAATTTGTATACACACACCGTTGCAGTTATGAGACAACATGTTAAAAAAAAAAAGATAATCTAGTATACATTGTATGTATTTGGTGACGTGTATTGCGAAAGGTAATCATTACTTTGTGGAATATATCTCAAAACTGAAAGCTGAGATGCCACTACATTCCAAATTTGAAAATAATTTGTTCAATAATAAATAATAATCACAGATCATTTTGAGCCCCATACTGACACCAAAACTCCTACATGTATCCCTGAGATATTGAAATTACAATTTTGGTAAAAGGTTATGTGTTCATGGGAACCCGGGTTAGAATAGGTCTTCATCACCCATTGCTTGGCGTAAAAGGCGACTAAATGGGGGCGATCCTTCGGGTGAGACTACTAAAACCAAGGCACGATATTGATAAAGATCCCTCCCTGCTCAAAGGCCATAAGCGCCGAGCACAGGCCTAAATTTGCAGCCCTTCACCGGCAATGGTGACGTCTCCATAGGAGTGAAATATTCTCGAAAGGGACGTAAAACAATATACAACCAACCATCCAACCTAAATATTCATTTAGTATCAACAGCATTAAAGAAGACAAATAAATATTATATACCAAGTTTGGTCCCGCCCTTGAGTCAGAACATTTACCCAAGAAATCTTTGGTCGAGGCATCACTATGCATTTAGTTTTTCTTACACATGCGCGGGTGTAGAGAAGATTTAAACATTAGTCTATTAGTTTTTGCTCCGTCCCTTACCCTTAGACACCTAGGTTGAAATTTACAGGTAACACATGACGGACATAGAGTCACTCTTGTCTTTTTTTCTTCATTTCATTAAGTTAATGTATATAACTTCTGATTTAAATGAAACTTTGTTGCTTGAATCAGGGAAAGAATTTCAATCTTTGATGCTATCTATCACAGTAGGAGTTATCGATTCCATTTTCTAAACACTTGGAACAATTAATCAAACTTACTTGATCTAATAGATCTCTGTTGAAGTAGATTAAATAATCAAATTATTTTTCGAAAGCCTCGAAAATGTTTTTAATAAAAATATTAAAATATGGTTCAGTCGAAGTTATTTATATTTTATGCCAATATTCAAATTATTTTAATCACTCAAAAGTGTTTCATGGCATTATATGTGTAGAAAAATGTAAAAGCTATAAAACTTGTGTGATACTATATGTATCACTTTAATTTATGTTTAATATATAGTGAACTTGATTTATTAAATCTTATCACCATCAAGAATAAAATAGAATGTGAAATATGGATATCATGAGTGTAGTAATGATAAAGTTTAAATGAAATAAATTTGCATAGAGAGTAATCAGTAGGAAGGTACATCATGTTCCTTTACAAGACTGCTAATTTCTTTAAAAGAAATAATCTAAACGTCTATATGCAACGAAATCACATGAATTTCGATATAAGTATCCTATAGAACGATGGTGTCATATGTAAATGGAATGCTTTACCAAATGAGGTAACAAATCTTTTGTCAATCAGCAATTCGAAGAAGCAATCTAATATTGTCAAAAATAGCACGGCTCCAAAGCATTTCAATTTTGGAAAACGCCAGTTTAATATTATCAAACAAAGCTGAGGCATAATTGTGTATTTAAATTTATAACTTGTTTAGAAAAAACATTATCGACACACCTAATTGTTTATGTGGAAAACAAGAAGATGCCTACCACTTTTTCTTTACTTGTAAAAAGTATTCTAATGCAAGACATGTTACATGTATGTTTGACAAATTGTTTGCTTTAGAAGAGTTTTCTATTATAGACACAAATACTTTGCTTTGGGGACATGAAAACTTGCGTTATGATAATAACTGCAAATTTTTTTCTGCAGTTCAAAACTATATATCTATGTCAGATAGATTTAATTAATTTATCAATTTATAATATAGTATACTTATTACATATTAATACATTTGTATTTAGATTATATTCAAGGTGAGAACCTCGTAAGTTGTTAGAACTTGTGTTCAAACCTTTTGTATATGTTCGTATATGTTCAAGCCAACGATGGTGTCCCATGCTTTGGTTGTGGATATTATGAAATTTAAAATTCGTTTACATTTTAAACAGTAATCCTTCGCTTGAACATAATTTGAGATTTTTCGAGCGTTTCTAATCTTAAAGAATATATACACAAAATATTTGATTTTTCGCTATGAAATGTTATAAAACTCGAATAAACTCGAAATGTAATAAAACTCGAAAACAACCATCCAAGTTAATTACGTGCAGTATTTGTTTACAGTCCATGATTATCATTTTTGGGTGTTTTTTTTAAATTATTTTCCTGTCAACTAAACGCAAAATTTAGAAAATTTAGCGATGGACACATAAAATGTCTAAATTAGCAGATTGCGACACAATCAAGGTTTCGGAGGTCTTCCCTAATTTAACGTCCACTTGACTCTAACCAGCTGTTAGATTAAACCCGTCTATGGATGGACTTCCAATCCGCGTAAATAAGCCATTCTTTTCAAATAAAAACCACGCCCATCTTAAAGAAAGAATTGCTTCGAAGTTTACAAGTCATTGAAATTGTTTGTAAATTGTCGCTTTCCAAACTTGGGAATTCTTGGGAAAGAAAAGTGACCCTGGTCATTAGATTGCCCCATGTTGGGGGTACATATTCATGAATATTTTTACTCTGAGGCGAGAGATCTCACACGTGCTTCAGTCTAAGAGAGAAGTCAATGAATGTTCAACAAATTAAGATTCTTTATTTGATTTCTTTATTGATAATTAGATAAAGTACTTCATAAGGGTCATCCACGGTTTTTCTCACTTGTACTTGAGAAATGGCACGCTTTGTTCAAGTCTTTCGCGATCAGCGTGTGTCTGTTGAACAAATTTATCGGAAATCTAATTTAATGGCCAGGTTAAGTATGCCAAGTTGTGCAACAATTTATCGCTCAATTCTAATTAATTTAATGTACCTCAGTTATATCTTAAAATATAGGCCTACAAATCAGTCGACTCGATGTTTTCACTGATTGGAATGCTTTGAATCAAATACATGCAAAACAGCCTTCAAGTTATGGCGCACAGAATCTTATCCGTTAATTTCGAACAAATTCATGACCCAATGAGCATTGGTTTGCATACAAGTCTTTATTTGAGAATATGTCTGTTTTCTAGAATTGAGGATTTAAGTCAAACCTTGATTTTTCAGCCTCATCTAACACCATTGTTTGGGGAAGTCGATGCAGCAATTTGATGCGGGGTTTCCCCCCTTTGTGTTACGAACCTAGTAATTCTGCATGCGCAGAAAAATATATCTATTGTGGCAACTAGCTTATCAATATATTTTAGTATTTTTTTTTTGTTTTGCACCGTGACGTATTGTTTTTACCTAAATTATGAATAGGTATATCTCATCATAAATATGTTGTAGATAGGAATAATACTAATGCATGTCAAACCGAAGCCCCGGGATAACAACAAAGTGGAACTGTAAGACATTGTAGTTGAAACTTTTGTAGCACTACTGAAAATGTGAAGTAATTTACATTTAGTTCACCTTTTCACGGTAGTGAATCACATGACATGACCTATTAGAAAAAAAAACCACAATAGAAAATTCCAACAAGTATAGGATCTACGGTAAAATTTTGCATCTGCCAAATAGGTGGCAAAATCAAACATTATGACAAGAAAACACCAAAAGTTCTTCAGAACATTTCCAAAACACACAGGATACGATAATCATTGCAAATTGTGCCTGTGTATCTCATTAGGCCGAAGTACACATTGTATTTTTAAATAGAGCGAGTTCGATCAACAACCAAAGTAGATCCACGGAAGTAAAGATAAGTTAAAGTGCGCATGTCCGTGTGCGAACGCATGCTTGTCTCTAGTCAAACAACATGGAGGGTGTTTCGACGCTGTTG
>CAJDSM010013530.1:0-24487 GCA_903981925.1 Ostrea lurida | reverse complement strand
TTTACATTGATTTTGCAAAGTTGTCATGTTTGTCCTTTCCGCCGCCCATATGAAACCCCTGTGACATCAACTTGTTTGTACATGTAAGTAACCTGCCTTGCTCGGGGCTGCCTTGATTTAAAAAAAATGATTATATGCAGAACAAGCCCCTTCGTATTCAAAAGGGACTTAAACAATTTTGATGAAACTGGAACTGTTATATCTACATAAATATTTAAACAGATAAACATATCCGCATTGCAGAAAAAAAAAATCATAAGTTAGCGGGTTATGGACATTTTTTCTGCAATATATGTTTCCTTCATCACCCAATAAACCAACAAAGAAAGCATTTTTATTGTTTATATTTATATTTTCGTGCATTTTCTAAACATATAAACTAGATTCAAGTACTAAAATATCATAATGTTGACCATTTCGTTACTTTAAACGGAACAGCCAATTCAACCTTTGACCTTGGAATCGCTCCATATATGGTAATGACTATGCGGACAGGTAACAGTACAAAACCGGATCCAACTAGTTTGCAACAAACATGCATTTATCGGATGATAAATGCGATGTCAATTTCAAAGGAAATATAGGAGAAAAGATTCAGTGAATGTAAATATTAGGATTTGAATACGATCGCATGACTGGTGTACATAATGTAACGCAGCGTAGGCAGCCAGAGGTCCTCAGATATGACCACTGATGACGTAAAGCGGCGCCCTGACAAATGAAATAAATCAGCGGGGAAAATATTTCGGAACACTTTGAGCGCTATCATATTTGTCACTTTTGAAACATTTTCCAACTCGTTAATATCCTTGACACAACTCGCGGAGGTTCCCGGAGAGAATCATTGCACAAACTCGATAGATATATAAAATGAATGTGGATTCTGTGTTAGCACTATATGGGAAAAAATCGCAATTTTTATGTATCGTTATCCTTTGACATCATTGGATACAAAAATGTATTTGAATAGTCCATGATATTTGCATTAGTCCAGGCGATTGTTTGTAGCAGACTTTTAGGCAGGAATTGCCAAAAGGAATAAAAAGCATGAAATTTTGCCATGGTGGTATATGCTTATCTCATTAACAAACCATTTCACGGAAGGGACCCCGCAATTCAAAATGCGGAATGGAGGCCATTTTGAAAAACTCTATAATACCAAATAATTGATTAGATATAGTCAATTTCTGATGAATTTACAAATGATGTTTGACAGTAAAGAAGGTATATTCATGGCAGAATAATATAAGTATTAATATAATATATATATATATATAATTATATATTAACTAATATATATTATACTATATATATATATAATACATTCATTTCTTAACAATATCCAATGGATATATTTGCCACATCATACATATAATTTAGATAGAAAAAGTCAAGATATTTGTAGCGTCCATCTTGGAATCCTTGATAAGTAGAAAAAATTAATGGATCAAAAAATGCTGCAATTGATGTTGCATCATAACAGGTGTTAAAGAAATTATCAATAAATGATCAATGAAGTCAGCTTGACATTAATAATAATTATTAGAAGTGATCACACATTTATTTTACTCTCGAACACAATTTCCACCACAACTGCAGAGTGCTGTACAGTTCAGAGCTGCTTTAACACATTTACATTTTCCTCAACCATTATTGCTTTTGATCATTGATTTTGGTCACTCAATCACCACCGACTAGAGATGGTGGTTACATGTATCAGTGTAATTGTGTTTTACCGGGGTCTCAGGTCGCAAGTATTACCCCACATTCTTTTAGGTGGAAGATGCTAGGTACTCTGGAGTAAGGGTGAGTTCAGAACACCCTGTACCCTGGAGGTTTTATCCTACCTTATGTTTGCCATAGTTTGGGGGTTGATGCCCCTAAGTCCGGGTTGTACACTGAACCATCTCAGAGTTTAGGAAATAGAGCTCCTGGCTCCGTACTAGTGAACCATGCTTTTGATTCCTCGACACCCAGTCAGGGATATGGCGCACCATTCATATCTACAACAGTCTCTACCAAATGCTATGGCGGACCCCAGATGTCACTGGCAACTGCCCTAATACACCTCTACGCTCAAAGTCTGCCCAACCCGGGAGGGATAGAGAGGAGGACGCAGGGATTTCTTTAGGTCCAAGGCGCAGCAGTGCCCGGGCAGTTTTCTCGGGCAGCAGCTACCCCTCACCAGTATGTCCCAGCTTAACACAAAAAGGTAGCGCCACCGCCAATGTTCCTCTGACGTGTAAGGCTAGATACAAGGATCTGCATTATGATTGCAAGGCAAATTAGAATCGTTCTTGATGAAGTTTGAGAGGCTGGCTCGCTGTCAAAAGTGGACGGAAGATGAACACGATCACTTCTGCTTCTCTCTGGAGGAAGCCGCCAGTGATTAATACACGCTGCTACTCAGTCTCGAAGAAATCCTGGGGAAATTCGACGAGAGGTTGGGTCCTCAGCACCAGACATAACTCACTAACTGAACTTCCAGTCGGCACCACTCAAGTAGTGAGGCTTTTGAAAGAGTGGACAGAGCACATACTCACTTTTGCAACTCGGGAATTCCCGAACTAGCTATTTGATGTTTATCCCCAGCTATGAGCAGTTGTGTTATAGAGCAGAGAATCGTGTTTGCGGGGATTTTACTACTGGACAGGCAGCCCAAAACTAAGGCCCCAGACAGCCTCTGTTGATCGGATGCAGTATTTCTATTATTGCCGGAGTTGTATAACAACAAGACGGGGTAGCGGTCAAGGAACCCTTCTTCAGACCTTGACTCCAGGAACATTCTTAGAGAGTTGTTGGACAGAATGCAGTTCATTAAAGCTGCTTTGAAGGAGAGTAAATGTTCCCAAGGGCGTTCTCCATCGGCACTTTGCTAGAGATCGGACTTCCGCGACTTGTTTTAGGTGCGGCAAAGCTCGGGATTTCCGTATGGAGTGCCCGGGACTATAAGTCAGGGAGCGCACAAGGAGCTGACGGCACCTTTACTAGGAACGACCGCCAGCCCCTGCGTCGCTCTAAAGCCCCAAGTTTCAACGAAGGGTAGTTCTATGCCCTGGTCTGAAGCCAATGATAGGTTTGATACCTACAGAGAGCCCACTAGTCAGGAGAAATCTTTTTGTTGCCAAGAACAACTGGTGTGCTTCTTAGGAAGACTGTGAAATGTTTCATAGAGGCAGATGGTCATACAACCCAAGACCAGACACCCAGAACAGGAAAAAGAAAAAAGAAACGTTCTTACGTGAAACCAGGGTGCCGGAGGAAGTACACGCGCGTGCATTTTAAGACATCCACCTTTTCCGAGGACACTAGAGAGGATATGGATCGTGGTAGCAGCCCTGAGGTTAAGATGGAGTTTGATCGTCCAAGGATGCGGGAGTGGACCCGAGAAACCAGGGATGGTAGGCCCGGGGAGGATACCCCAGAGATACAGATTATAGGGGGAGGTGATCGGTGCATCACCACTGGCCAGGTAAGGCCATCAAAGGGATACGCAGAGCAATTATGGGTTCAGGACCTTCTTGCAGAGACTGTGGTGAATGCTGGAATAGAAATGAGCATGCTGGGGATCTGAATGGACATGTATGTGGTACCCTTGAAGGACTCTATGTTGCTTGGGGTAGACTTCAGGCAAGGCTGTTAAGCGAGATAAGACCTTGAACATGGCACTCTATCCATGCAGGAGAGAAGATACATATAAAATGGCGAAGTAACAAAGTATCAAACGTAATCATAGTCCAAAAAACACATACAAAATCGAGTGTAGGGCAACACGGACCTTCGACGAAAGCGAAGGCAGGATCAGGTGCCATGGAGGAGTAAGCATCCTCTGCTGACGGCACATACGACCTTTAGCAGAGCGGAATCCAAGGACGAGGCTCTGGTTTTGTTGCCTCAGAAGATATGTGTTCACACCATTTCCGTTGCTTTATGCCCTCCTCACTTCGATACGGAGTTGGCAGATTGTAAGGTGGAACCTATAATTTGGAGACTCTCTGAGATTCTGCTGATGCCTCGCACTTTACTGGTAATGGTGACGTCTCCATATGAGAGAAATATTCTCGAGTGGGACGTAAAACAAGAAAATTTAATAATCAATCCATGCTAGTGGGAATTCCTTTTGGATCTGCCTAGGGAGACCCTTGGATCTAGTTGCGACGTTGCAGAGAGGATATTTTTTAATTGGTGCTATTGTTGACGAAATGCTGCCTTTAAACGTGACTGTTGAAACCCCTGCAACAACAACTTGCTTGGATATCATTACTTTTAAGGTATCCAAAACAAAGAAATAAAAAAAAATCAGCTTCGAGGATGGCTGCCATTCAAGATGGCCACCTGTTATATACTTTTGGACATTTTTAATGGTAAACCTAAATGTATGTAATATGTCTACAAAGTTTTATCAAATTTGGTCAAGGCGTTGATTTTAATAAAAAGAAAAAAAAAAAATCTGATTTATTATTAATTTTGCCGCATTCATTTCAAAATGGCTGCCAAAAGCCGCCATTTTGAGTTTTTCGGTTGGGTCCACTTCTAATATTTATTGGTATGACCTAAAGAAGTTATGTGCAAAATTTCATGTTTTTATCACCTTCTGAGCATTTTTTTTTTTTCACAAATCGCTCGGACTACATACAGAAAAGCACACCTTATTTGTATAGTAACCGCTATTTAACGTATTTGGCGCACGTCGGCGGGCCGAAAACATCATTTGAAGTCAATCGACGGGCCGAGTTAAGGCATTAGAGGTCAACCGGCGGGCCAAAAACCAGTTTAAAGAGGACAAATTAACCGACAGGCCAAAACATGTAAAGGAAATTTACGCGACAGGCCAGAGAACATTGAGGACAATTAACCGACAGACCAAAAACATTAGAGGTCAACCGGCGGGCCAAAAACATTAAAGGACAATTACCCGACAGGCCAAAAACATTAGAGGTTAACCGATGGGCCGAAATTACCAGACGTCGACCAGCGGACCTAAAAGTGTCACGAATAGTCAATGTTCAACCGGCGCATTCGGCGTACGTCGGTTTGACAAATAAAATCCCACCAGACTGACTGCCCATTATCGATATCCTTCCCTGGCCTTTGAGATTGATTGATTGGTTATCGATGGCGAGAAGCAGGAAGGAAGGTAGATAGAACGTTCTATCGTTAAAATGACAGATGTCCTCCGAACCCGGTTTAACGATAGAATTCCACCCCTATACTCGCTTCGTAGCAAAACGAAATTTGTAAATACGGTCTGCATGAGCTATAAAATGTGATAGAAATGTTCTAGATACCTGCAAACTGAATTTAAACCATTGTTCTTAGTGATATTTGCATTGTAATTAAAGATTTCAAATTAATTGTCATGCTGACTGATTCCCACACTTCCGACAAAATGGCGTCAAATTTGAATCGTGAAATTTCAAACAACTCCAGCGGACACATGTTTCTTGTGATTTTCTTCATTGCGAGTATAGGGAAGGATTTCTAACTGTGATTCGGGGACCGAGTCACAGTTAGAACATTCTAACTAGAAGGAAGGTAGTGACTGTCGTACGACTTCTTCTTACTGGTAAAAATAGACACAACCAGTACATTTTCTACAAATGGATCAGTTGAAGTTGCTATTCTAGTTACCAAGTATGCGAGAAGCTGATAATGATCACGTGATTGTCAGGATCAGTCTTTGATCAATGATTTGCTCAGCTATTTCCTGATTTAATGAAGAAAAAACAAAAACACCCCCCCCCCCAAATAACAACAACAACAAGCACAGAGTTGTCGGTCCTTTCTCTCCCATTTCCAATCGGAACATCACTCGGCCTTTTCCGTAGAAAAAACCTCGGAGGTTTTTTCTACGGAAAAGGCCGAGTGATGTTCCGATTGTCCCATTCTCTTGCACAGAGTTGTCGGTCTTTATGGGAGAGAAAGCCAGGACCGACAACTCTGTACAAAAGAATGCAACGGCGGATCTGGAGGGAAGGGGAGGGGGGTTACGAAGGTTGCATCCCCCACCCCCACCCCATTTGATATAATTTTTTGTTCAAAAAGGGTCACTTTGGCGGTCTTCACCCCCTCCCCTTTCTTCGGTGGAAACCCGGGTGGAGATGGTAAATTGGGTTGCAACCAACCCCAACTAGGTTTTATTTGGTGAGTACATGAATATTTTTCATGTACATCCATTCATACTCTATTGCTATTATATTGCTCTTTCTATTGGCAAGTACGTCCTCATAAACTCGATATATGGTGTTCTTATTAGTAGGGACAAGAGGTGTAAATTTCCTCTCACAAACATTTTCGAGGGTAGACTTTAGTAGGTATTACTCCAAGTACTGTACCTAGGATTGTACATGTTGGTTGGGGGGGGGGGTGATAAAAAAAATTTGAAGTATTTGACCGGCGTTGTGAGGACAGAAGTTTTCTATGAGGACAAAGCAATCTGGCCCCATCCCCATAAACGTGAGCCACGGAATGTGAAAGGTTTAGATACAAGATATTAAATTACTGGCGACAAGTGTGTGTGGTGGGGGGTCCCAACCAATATAGCCTTTCCAATGAGAATTGGATAAACATGTTCCTATATAACTAGATAGTCCTTTTTTTGTCTTCACAGTTACATACGTGTGTATTCTTTCCTAAACATTGCGAGGATGTTCTCACTTTAACACACGCAAGAGAGAGAGAGAGAGAGAGAGAGAGAGAGAGAGAGAGAGAGAGAGAGAGAGAGAGAGAGAGAGAGAGAGAGACTTACCCTGTGGTGTTTTAAGCAGCCACTGGTGAATCACTGAGACACGAACAGTCGCGAAATGGCCAATGTATCTTAATTGTGTATTATTATATTAAACAAGGAAATAAAACGAGGAAAATGTTCTCCGGAAGCGCACAAAAAGTGTCATCGCAGCTCTCAATCTCGCCATGCGTGAGATAGAATTTATTCAAAGCTATTTAGGTCTGAAGTGGTGTTCACAATTTTGTCTAAAGAGACACGCACTTTAAAGGATATGATGCTATGACCCCCTCATCCTAGAGCACGGTACCGCCAGGAAGATGTGTGTAGGCATCTTTAATTGAAAAAGAAATAATAAAAAAATAAAATACACAAGTCTGAAGAGCACACTTAGCTTTTTCAAGTTAATATAAAAGTGTCCTCTTATGGTGTAGATATAAGTTTATTGACACCATGCCTCAGTATAAACTATGGGTCAGAATCGAGGAGGAAAGTTTAACAGTTTGTAACACAACGCCAGGAAGATGTATATGTATGTAGGCATCTTTAATTGAAAAAGAAATAAACAAGATGTGTTTGTGAAACAACGACTGCCCCCGTATTCCACATGCCAGTGGAAGGGGTGTCATAAGGATTATGCATGTGAAATATGAAAGGTTTATCCCTTACCATTCAAAAGTTATGGCCAATGTTAAAGTTTTTTAAATGTAGGTCAAAATTCAAGGTCAAGGTCAAACATTTTGGTACCGAGATAAAGGACTCGTCATAAGGAATACACATGTGAAATATGAATGCCCTAACTCTTGACATTCAAAAGTTATGGCTAACGTTAAAGTTTTTTAAAAGTAGGTCTAAGTTCAAAATCAAGGTCAGGAGGTCAAAAAGTTTGTACCCACGGAAAGGTCTTGTCATAAGGAACATACATGTGAAATATTAAAGCCCTAACTAGTACTTGCCATTCAAAAGTTATAACTAAGGTTAAAGTTTTTGAAAAGTAGGTCAAACTTCAAGGTCAAGTTCAGGAGGTCAAAATTTTGGTATCCATGGAAAGGTCTTGTCATAAAGAAACATACTTGTGAAATATCAAAGCCCTAGTACTTATCATTCAAAAGTTACAGCTAAGGTTAAAGTTTTTGATAAGTAGGTCAAACTTCAAGGTCAAGGTCAGGAGGTCAACAATGTTGGTACCCACGAAAAGGTCTTGTCATAAGAAACAATACATGTGAAATATCAAAGCCCTAGTACTTACCATTCAATAGTTATAGCTAAGGTTAAGTTTTTGAAAAGTAGGTCAAACTTCAGGTCAAGGTGTCAAAAAATTTGATACCACACGGAAGGTCTTGTCATAAGGAACATACATGTGAAATAGCAAAGCCCTAGTACTTACCATTCAAAAGTTATAGCCGAGGTTAAAGTTTCAGACAGAATGACAGAAGGACAGAATGACAGACAGGACAAAAACAAATATGCCCCCGATCTTTTCGATCACGGGGGCATAAAAATACACAAGTCTGAAGAGCACACTGTCTCAAGGATCAAGTTAATATGAAAGTGTCCTCTTATGGGTGTATTATTATCCACACCATGCCTATAAACTATGGGCCATAATCGAGGAGGAAAGTTTAACACGTTCCAACAACTCCAGGGGGTAGCTTGTCGTATATTGAGACCTCCGGGGCCATGGTTTTACGGAAATTGTTCAAAGTTGGGATCATTTGGGGGTGTCGGGATGGCTTTGGGGGTGGGGGTGAGTTTTGGGGGCTTTTTTTAATTTTTGGTTTTTGGGTTTTCTCTTAATTTTTTGGGGATGGGGGGTGGGGTTGCAAGTTATTAAGAATTTGGAATAAGCTTAAAATCAGCTTCTCATGTGAAGACAATGTTCATTAAGGACATGGGTACAATAAAAATGTTCCATAGAATTTTGTAAAACTATTTGTTGAAAAATGGCTAAAAACTCATATTTACCATACATAATTCTCTGAGGAAACTACATTTATTTTTGCATTATTCACAAACTTCAATTTTAAAAAACAAAACAGTATGCATGATTCATTTAGAAACATCTTTTACAAGTGGTAGATTTCGTATATTAATGGACGACTTTTAAAATTACGAAGGTTTCACCCTGTCTGTCCGTCTGTCTATCCGAAGTATGTTGTCCATAACTCCTGTAAACGACTCGCATGATTTTAATGAAACTTTGTGGAGTTATAGATTACATAATGAAGATTGTCAGGAATGTATATTGTCAGGGAAATTCCTCTGGGACAATTTATTTAGAAAATATGAACTTTTGAACCACAGGCGCTTGTTTCATAACTTTGCAAAGTATACTATATAAATACATTGTATGTGTTTGTTGGGCTATAAAATGGAGAACAAAAGAAATATAGAGTTCTTACAGCGGTGACCTACATTTTGATCCCAAAAAAGATGGAGACCTTGTGTTATTATTAGTATACTTAAGTTTATGAAACAAGCGCCTGTGGTTTGGACATAGGCATTTTTCACCAGCATGTGCCTCAATGCATTGTCCACAACTCCTAAACGACTTGCAGGATTTCAATGAAACCTTGTATCTAGTGTTAGATTATATAATGGAAATGTGCATATTGTCAGGAATTTTATTTTGGACAATCTATCAACAAGATATGAATGTTTGGACTAAAGCATTTTTCACCAATGTATGCATTAGTGCATCGTTCACAACTGCTCCTAAACGGACTTGCAGGATTTCAATGAAATTTAGTGTAGTGTTAGAATACATAATGGAGATGTGCATATTGTCAGGAATTTTGTACAAGTATTGTCAGGAATTTTATTTTGGACAATTTATGTACAAGTATTGTCAAGAATGTTATTTTGGACATTTTATGTACAAGATATGAAAGTTTGGACTTAGGATTTTTCACCAATATACATATTACATTGTACCTATGCATCAATGCGTTGTCTGATACTCCTCCTAAACGACTTACAGGATTTTTATGAAACTTTGTTGAGTGTTAGATTACATAATGGAAATGTGCATATTGTCAGAAATTCTATTTGGAACAATTTATCAACAACATATGAATGTTTGGACCTAGGCATTTTTCACCAATGTATGCCTTAGTGCGTTGTCCACAACTCCTCCTAAACAACTTGCATGCAGGATTTTAATGAAACTTAGAGGAGTGTTCGATTACATGTGCATATTGTCAGGAATTTTATCTCGGACAATTTATTTCCATGATATAATTAAGCATTTTTTCCAACACATGCCTCAATGCATTGTTTGCAACTCTTCCTAAACAATAATAAATGTATACTATATCCCCCATTGATTAGACAACTTCTCTCAGGTTTAATCTGAGGACATCTGTTGTGTTTAGTGTGCCCCGCGGGGGGTATTAGTCTCGACAGGACTGTTCTAGATGTAGTTTGATCAAACAAGAGAAATCCCACACAAACACAACCTTTTGAAGGTCACAAGATTTTGAAGGCATCAGATGAAGCAGGATTGTGCTGTGTTTCTAGAGGCTTTACCCGTCTTAGAAGCAGTGGCGGATCCAGGATTTGTCAGAGGGGGGGGTGTCTGGGATGAAGCCTGGGGGGGGGGGGGGAGGAGCCTGGAAACTCCTTGGTTTAAGGGGCGTTGTAAAGTTATTCTTTAGTGGTTATTATTTAGCAATACTTCTCATGCGTGAAATGATTTGGTCACAAAGGGGAGAGGCCCCCCCCCTCCTCTAAATCCTCCTGTGATGAGAAGAGTTAATTCTAACCATCAACAATGGATGGTGAGTCGTCCACCTACGGGACCAGAGAAAGCTACGTAACTGGACATAAGGGGGTCATACTTTCATTTTCTTTAAAATAGATTTCATTTTCATAATTTTTTCACCTGTTATGCAAAATTGTTGAAATTTTCCTTTTCTATGATGCTTAGAAAAAACTGATACCATGATCAGTGGTATATGAAGTCATCACGGCGAAATTTTAACCTCAAAATTTGTTTCATAAAAATTTGCATTTGGCGTGTGATTTCACCGCAACACCTACAAATAATATCAATTTGAAATCATATGAAGAAACTACAAACAATTCTGTATTTGTTTTAATTAATAATATATATACATGTACATATAAATGAGCTCAATTGTTGCTGCAGGGTTGGCCCCCCCCCCCCAAAATGAAATATTAATATTAGTTATGCCTCACTTGTGTTAAGACACTGTACAGACTAACACACAAGATTACCCAAAGCTATACAGCGCTAGTAGCAGTGAAACAATGTAACTACAATGAAACTCTAAAAGATGGCAAACTTGTTACTTATTTATTTTTGAAAACCAACTTCACACTAGAAAAATATTTAACTTTAATAAGACCAGAATACAGAAAACCAATTGTAGACTACGTGTATCAGCACACAGACTTCTTATATAGAAAGGAACTATCTGAACTAAAACATTTTACTAAATTACATGATAAACAAAAATTATTCCGGCTGGATTTTAAACTGTGAAGATGTAGAGATTTAAACTCTCTTTTTTGGCCTAAATTCTTACAAGTGACCATTTGCCCTTAAGAAGATGGGGGACTTTATCGAGCGGAGTGCCCACAGAGGGAAAATAATCAAAGTTAAAATTTGAAACTCCCCAGAAAACACAAAATTTAAAATTCTAGTTAAAACAATCAGACCCATAGTGTCAAAAATAACTTTCTTGTGTGCGCAAGTAAAAGGGAAACAGAAAAAATCAAATTGAAAATGACGTATACTCGCGATAAATGCACAAAATAACAGGCAAATTTGACTTTTCCAAGCAAATTTCACCATAAGCAGTGGGTCAAGTTCTCCAGTGTAAACTGGATTGAAAATATGGTAAGTGGTATGTTTCATGTGTAAATTGTTTTGTAATAATAAAAGTATGGATGACTTGACCCACTCTATGAAAACAAAATTACTTTTTGTAATATAACAATTTTGCGATTTATCAAGAAAATCTTTTTAAGTAAGCAGGGACTTCTCTAACAAGCTTCAAATTCCCCGTAAATCGTGCAAAAGGAGATGAATAGCCGAGATCGTATTAGCGAACAAGTCTTATTGATGAGTAATATGTATACCTGTGGTCTGCGGAATACCGCTTTTTTTCCTACCGTGGTTTTTTTTTTTCTCTTTTTTTTTCTCTAGTTGGTGAATATGAATTTATTCTAAACTACCCATTATAATATCTTTTTGGCATTTTATGCGCTAAAAGTTTTACGAATATAATATGTAGTCTTAATGACGACTACAGAGTAAACGAATTCGACATGCGGCTTATGAATAATAAATGGTAACATAAGTATGGGGCCTCCGTGAACCGGCCCGTGAAGTACGGGTGTTGTGTTTGGTAAAACGGCAGTTGAAACAGGAAAGTGAAGAGAAACAATTTCAAAAACTCTGCATATATGCAGTGGTTTTTACTTGGGTTACCTTGTACTCCCAGACTCAGAAATGTAATTATGTGAGTGTTGAAAACCCGGCTTAATGTCTGATACATTGGATGCGGCCTGTGAAACAAATTCTGACGATGATCTGATTAGATATTCTGCTTGATGCAATGAATCTATGTTTTTTATTTATAATGCATGTATTTGAATAGCATTTTAGAATGGGTATGTATCTATTGTAATAACAGCGGTAAAATGAATGCGGAATTTTAAGTCCTGTTTCATGTGCCCAACCTTTACTCCCAGGAGTAATTTGCATGTTGTGTAAAAAGTTACTCCCCTGTGTAAGCAAATGTATTGCCTATGCGTTTCATCAACGTGGAAGAAAAAGAGACCATATGTAATTTTGCTTATTGCAGCACATTTTCCGGGAGAATTTAGTGTATGGATCTAAGACACTACGATCTTCGTAGACAATAAATTAATGCCATTTATATTTGAAGTACAAAGTTAAATTATGGTTGGCCGAGATATAAGTGCCAGTAGATCAATAGTTAAGAGGTATGTTGGACAGAAATTTGAAAATAGATTTTTTAATGATCAGGCATATGGTAAAAAATTCAAAAATGAGGAAGAACATGTTACATAATTATATGCAACGAATTAATTTGTGCACTTGGTGACAAAGGGGGATCAAGTTATCCCAATACTCATTGGTGGGGAGGAGACCATAGTTTGTTATGTATAAATTTACTATGGCGTTATTTGTGCCACATGTTGCATATGCATGTAAATTTACACATATGTAAATTTGAACTTTGTGCAACTACCTGTCTCGAGTCAAGTGGCAGAATTTTGCTCACATGTAATTTACTTACGTGGTGCAACGTGTTCATAATGCCATATTTGCACACCTAAGTAATTATATAGCTATGTATTTTTACTCACGTATTGCAAATCTCGCCACAGAACGGTGGCTTTAAACTCTCCGAGTTCGCACGGTACCCTGAGTCCGTGAATAGGGCACTCAGCTCGATAAGTCAACCCATCTCTTGGCTATAGGTTCTGGAAATATATAGGATATGATATCCATGAATGTATGTAAGTGTGCAATGCTTGTGTCTGTTATGCAACTCTTTCCCTCTTGTGGAATGTATATTGTTGCAATTGTTTATATCATTGTACAACTTTCTTGTTTTTTGCCCTTTTGGGGCCCTTAATTGATCAATAAACGAATTGAATTGAATTATTGGTCATGCCCTAAACTTGGCATGCTCTGGTGTTGTTAATTAAATCACCTACAATTATGAGAGATACCCTTAATTAAAGTAACGGATGAAATAAAAAAAAAATGATCAAATAGTCGACAAGAAAAGAAATAGTTTTTAAGAAATTTGAAAGAATCTGAGAATTTAGAGACTTCATCACCTGGACAAGGTGGACAGTTCGAAAAGATGCTCATCGGAGCGAAACATGTACAGCGTATTATTGGGCGTATGGGAGGAATCGACGGAGTGTGTAAAAGTTCCAGGCATGAGATGCAGAATAAGAGGGGTCATGACTTACATGAACATTTGACTTCTTCTTTGGTTGTCTGTTCCGAGTTCGGTGAACATGCGTTTGCTCAGTCAATCATAGCGACATTCTTTAAAATTAGCAAAGCCCTCCAGACGAAAACTTGCCTGCTGCTGAAGGTCAGACACTGGCTCTCGGCACGGTGAAAACTCTGAAGTCTCTTGGAAGCTTTTCTTTCATTCTATAAGGATGCAAAAAAAAAACCCGTAAAAATTATTGTTGGTTTAGCCCCTTGTTGTTTAGGGCCATCCCTCCCCCCCCCTTTTTTTTGGGGGGGGGGTAATTTGCTTCCGACACCCGGCCATACTGTCCTAGCTGCAGATTTTAAGCTCTCTGAAAAACATGGAGACTAGATCAGAGATTCTCCCCAAGAGCTACAGCTAGTCAATACCACCATACCCACCCCCCCCCCCCCCCAACAAATAGTCATCGTTCACACACTGAATGCAATGTGAATATCTTCACCGGAAATTTTTGTTTAAAAGAGGCATTCTCTTTCTCCTTCTTCAACTAAGCATTTTTAAAAATGAATATCAACTTTATATTGTGATGGGTCAGTTTAAAGGGACTCTCAACAAGTTTAATCCGGAAGCTATAGAGAAGTAACAATTATATGCCCTAAATAGCTGACTTCACTTTTAAAACTTTATATGAAACCTAATACAACAATTGCATTTCCCTTTGACTTAAGCAGTTGTAGCTCCCAGTACGAACGCCTCGACTGTCTAAATGTGCGACCTGTTTAAGAGTCGGTGAGGCAGCGGGGGGTGGGGGGGGTCCTGGACTGGAGGTTATGACAACAAGTGAGTACGTTTCAATACTCAGATAGACGGATTTAGAGAAGGGGACACCCCCCCACCCCCTCTCCCCTTTGTGACCAAAATGTAATGTATAAGCTAAATAACCCCTAAAATAACTTCATTATTAAGGCCTTTTAAACCCAAGGAGTCTCCCTTCCCCCATTTAAAAACTTTTCATCCCATGATCTCTAGCTATTTGCCCCCTCTTTCAAAGACCCCCCCCCCCCCTCCATTTCGACAATGCTCAGCCTCTGTACTTGGAATCCTTATAAAACTTTGATAATGTCATCCTCACACTCAAGTGGAGTACTTGCTGCTCAAGATATTTCAAGTATGCTTTACAAACTTTCTAAAGAGTCATAATCATGTGACAGTTTTGATTTTCGCAAGCACTATTGTTTTACTCTTGTTTAACACGTTAGTATGCAGACGTCATATCTTATTTACAGAAACAAGTGCCTGTGGTTATCATTATCGGCCAAAATTCAGCATACAATGAATTTATAAAACTCAAACTTTTGTTAATCATTGAAGTGTTGAACATAATCAGGGAATCTCAACATGAAACCTGGGATAACAGGACCAGATCTATATGAGCATTATTTGCTTTAATCTGGTTCCCGTTACAATCAAAATAAACATGGCTACACGTGAACAATAATATTGACATCTAGTATAAGTACGGTAAAGTGTTATAACCTCCAAGGCCGATTACTTTCTATTAAAACTGCATTTTTTTTAACTAAATGAAGTGTAATCATATATCACATCCTCCATCCATATCCGATTTCTCTGGTACATGTATGAGGTACTGACTAAAACCCGGTCTTCAGTCTCATCAAATTCAAAATGACTACATGGAAGGCATACTTCTACTCTTGTAAAATTATGAAGTTTGGCCCAGATTTGTAATATCCCCGAACATTGAATTAGCCCCATTTCTCGTTGATTAAGATATACATCTTTCAAGATGGCGATGAATCAGTTTCTTGATCAAAAGATATCGAATGGCAATATACTTCCTCGTGACCAATCATTTATCAGATTGCAAGACAGGGTAAACTTGTCACAGCTATCTAATGCAAACAAAACGGACCTGCACCACTTCTCATAAAAAAAACAAAACAACAAAAAAAAAAAACATCATCTTTATTGTAGCCTTTGAACATTTATTGCAACATTTTGTAAATGTCAAATAAGCCATATATACTCATATTTATAGAGATTAAGGTATACATTGTACATAATTAGTCACATGACTTAAAATTATCACAGACAATTAACAATTTTGACATATTTCAAATATGCAGATTTGCAAAATATCATCAAGACATTAGTGTAGATACTATACAACTGGGCATTGCTCTGACAAATGATTGCATGAGAAAAAGTTAAGTTGGTTTCAAAATCCTACATGTAAATTTTTATGCCTTTAAATCAAATATACAAATATGTGAATATATCATTTGTATGGACACACAATCTACATAAAAATAGAAGCATGAAGTTAATATGGTGAACATATACTCCATACCAAAACAATTCCATGTATCTCTGATTAAATCCAGAATATAAGAGACACTGTACAACACATACTGCAGTACAAGGGCAATAGAATGTACACAAGCTTTGTATTCTGCATTTTCTTAATTAAATACTTATTTCAATAAGAACATGATGAATGGAATTACATGCATGCAAGTCAAAACATTTTTCCTACATATATATATTTATATAAAGCAAGTTGAAACATATTCCCCATCCATCAATAATCATTAAAAAAATCTCTATGATCAAGCTTGCAATTTGAGTTTTCCCCATTACTTCATTCTAAATTGTACTCGAAATCATTATATCTAAAATTTACTGGATATTTTATAATTCTTCAAAAAAATGGACATTATTATTCTTATATTTTGTCAAAGATACAAGAAAGAGAGAGAGAGAGAGAAAAAAAAAGACTTATGATTTGACTGGCTTGGTAGTTTTCATCAACCACTCTGGACTGTTTTTATAAAAGTTCTGAAACAAGCTGGTTTTTTCATTCTGGTTGCTTGATGAACTAAGCCAGGGACTTACAACCGGTTTCTGCATCAACCAGTCCTGGTTGTCACCTGATGCTAATGTCGGTATGACCACTTTCTGGATCTCAGGGTCATTTTTATCTTCCTTCAGTTTACCTGGAACCTTAATCCACGTCGACAGATTTTTATCAATATGCTTGAATGAAATTCCCTCTTTCGAATCTTTTTTAGAGGACACTGGCTTCAGCCAATCAGAGATGCTCTGACTGGTGTTGGTTAGGTACTTGTCAAATGGATTTGTCATACTGCTGTTGATTGGATTGGAGTTTCCTGATTTCAGAAGCCAAGTATTGGTGTCTACAGGACCTGTGTAGGCTTTCTGTATCTTGCTAAGCATGGCAGTGACGGGGGTGAATTTACACACTGGGTTCTTCTGCAGGAATTTATCAAGACAACTAGGCTCTGTAGTACATTCCTTCATATCTAGAAAACATACAAGACTAAATCAACATAACAATAATTAAATAATAAAATAAATAAACATTCTTTATTTAAGTACAGGTATTAACGACTTTAGACCAAAATAAAAATGAAAGAAAAGGAACAAGACTCTTATGCCCTTTGAAAAATAGAATTAATGTGTTCTTTTGGGACTTCCGACTAATACTATAAAGGGATTTAATTTCGTGGGGCTAAAATTTCACTATTTTTGTCGTTCAATAAAAATTTCGCGGAAAACTCCCTTGAAGCATAGCACTTCGCGATGGTTTTATTTTCGCGATCATTTAAAACAATCATGAATATAACGAAATTAAAACCCAAGCTAATATTTCCCCCTTTACAGTCCCCCCCCCCCCCCAGCACAGTATTATAATGAACAAACTAGACTTTCTCCGATTAAACTGAAGTTGTCTAATCAATTAGTCCTCTAGTACATTACTGTTCAGGAAGAGTTGCGGACAATGCATTGTGGTATATACCGGTGAAAAAACCCAGTCCAAACATTCATATTTTACAAAGGTAAAAATAAAATTGTCCAAGATAACAATCCTGAAAATGTGCACATCTCCATTATGTAATTCAACACTCCACTAAGTTTCATTAAAATCCTGCAAGCCGTTCTGGGGAAGTTAAAAACAATGCATTCAGGCAAATGATGGTGAAAAATGCCCAAGTCCAAATGTTCATATCTTTTACATGAATTGTCCCAGATAAAATTCCTGATAACATGCACATCTCCATTATGTAATCTAACACTTCACTAGGTTTCATTAAAATTCTGTGAGACATTCAGAAGGAGTTGTGGACAACATATTTCAGACAGACAGAAAGGGTGAAACCTATACACATCCCCCAAACTTTGTTAGCGGGGGGATACAAAAAGCATGTCAATCAAAGTGTGATGCGTCGGACACACTCCATACCTGTACACGTTTCGGTGGCTGTACACAGCCAAGTGAAGTCGCTGGCCTTGGGATGTTCGTGACCTAAACACGACCCCAGGTTTTCTATGTCCAGTGGTTTTTTAGATTGACACGTCTGGCTACAACAGCTTTCTGGCTGAAAAATCAAAACACAATATCTGTTCACAGTCTACTGCAAATTTGAAACAAATACAATGACTGCAAAAGTGGTAATTTACACGTTGGGGAAATTTACACTAATCATGCGGTCACATAGTAAGCGCATAAATTTTCCCCACGCTTTAATATACATAATGTTGTTATAAATATCTGAT
The DNA here is from genome assembly GCA_903981925.1 of Ostrea lurida. Taxonomy (NCBI): domain Eukaryota; kingdom Metazoa; phylum Mollusca; class Bivalvia; order Ostreida; family Ostreidae; genus Ostrea; species Ostrea lurida. Next base: position 6,211 of record CAJDSM010013530.1, on the reverse strand, counting down.
ATATATAATATTCAATTACTGCATGTTTTTCCCTCACGTGTAATGCCGGACATGGCAAAATGCGTATTCAACCCCCGGCATAAACAACCACTTTTACACTATTAGATAAAGTATATTCTAAATGCACATCATTGAATGCATTTAACAATGGTGCCAACGTTGGGTCAACTTCAGACTATCTATAGACTTCTTCCTTTTAATCCTATTAATAATACAGTATAAATGGTATTCAAATACCAATATTAAAACATGTCATCTTTACTGTTTGAGACTGGCGCTAGGACATATTGTGCCATAAGTTTAATCACTGGACAATGATTTGAAGAAAATCTGAATTTATGCTACATGAGAGTACTTGTACATGTAAATATACGATTCTAATGCAATTGTTTTATAACAAGTATTTTGATTGGGTAATGCACCGAGATTTGAGGTGGTGTAGAATGAGCATTAACGAGATGGAAGCTTTCGATTGTGACGTCATAATGCCGTGACGCAAAAACATAACAAGATGGGAAGCTTCAGTTGTGACGTCATAATGCCGTGACGCAAACATAACGTCAGCATAAACATTTCATAACAAAATAGCAAAACAAATGTAAACAAAGCAAAACTGCATAGAATGGGAATAACTACCTTCTCATTTGTGATTTGCGACCGTTAATGCTGATGTAACGTGTGCAAACATCTGTTTTACCAGCTCCGCTTACGCGTCGCCGGTAAAACTCAGTTTGCAACCATTAAATCAGCATTAACGGTCTCAAATCACAAATGAGAAGGTAGTTATTCCCTAACTCTCCCCTACGTATTCCTAAATCTTTTTTTTTTGGCTTGATCTGTAGATGCTTGCATGTGCTTCTTATAAACCCCAAAGGTTTTATTGATCAAAAGAGGTGCTACCTTTTTGGCTAACCAGTGTTTTGTGTCCTGTGATACGGTGGCGAAGTAGTGCTGGAAAACATCGTGGGTCTGGCTGTGAGTAGAACTCGCGGTGGAGCTCGGGGAGGAGGAGCTGGTCTTCAGCCAGATGGTGGAGGAGGGCTGGTACTTCCACTGAAGGAGGCTCGGGGAGGAGTGGGCGGGGGAAATCACGTAATCACGATGGAACTCCTGATCCATTTCTGGAGTACCTGCAACAAAGACAACAGCTTCCTGTATCACACTCGCTCAGAAGTCAACGACAATGTATTATACTCACTCAGAGGTCAACAACAACCTGTATTACACTCACTCAGAAGTCAAGGAACCTATTTAACTACTTGGTATGACATGAACTGATGTTATGTCCCGTTTACATTCACATCAAAATTTGCTATTCAAAATGCACAGTAAAACAGGCGCACAGTGAACATGCTGTGGACAAACAATCTTGATTCATAATTTGTCATATCCAATAAGTTCATAATGTGTTATAAAACCACCAGGCACCAAGAATTATAATCACTTCCCTGCAAGTGTGAATTCGTTGTAAGTGTTTTTGCCGTAACCTTATCATACTTTATTATACATGTATACCCATTAATGATCCGAGTGTTAATACTGTAAAATTCCCTGAGTGTGATTTGACTTTCCAGATCACCGCACTGTCGTTTTCTGATTCCGTATCAGTATTCTATGAGTATTTTATGAAACTAATGACGTCACAATGCATCAACGCAACATTTTTGTGGAGAATGTCGACTGCATCATAAACAATACTGCGTGTACAAATAACGAATAATTTCACGGCATGTTTGTGTATTTTGAATTATTTGGAACACATTTTATCTTATAAATATCGATTTAATAAGATAGGTAGGAGGGTATATAATAAATTTATCATTACTACAGTAACTTGATCCGACGAGTTGGATCATGTCTTGTTGACAGGCTTGGATCATCAGCTTCATATCTCGTGTGATCTGATGACCCTCGCCTGTAAACTCGACATGATCCGACTCTTCGGATCAAGTTATTGTAGTAATAATATATATGTATTGTGATCCTGAGCATTATTCCAATATTGCCACTATTTGGTACAGAGTCCAGGTCCATTTAGATTGGGAAAATTGTTAAAAAATTTGTTGGTCAAAATTTTGATGATGATACAATTATGATAAAAACAAAAAACATTTTCTTATTCAAAGTATTTCAAAATTTGTCCTTTTGTGCTTTTTCATTGATTGCTTATCAACAAAAAATGAAACTAAAATCCAAATCAAGTGTCAAGTAAAATACATCTCATTAATACTGTCTCTAAATTGGGATTTATTTGACTATCAAATTGGAAAAATTTTGCTTATTTTCCAATTGGGAAGGATCCTTTTATCGGACCCAAATCAGGGAGAGTGACAGCCGTTTACTGTATAAACCATATCGTATTGTACTGCGACACAGAGCATTATTCCATGAAGAGAAATTACAATTGCACAAAATTGTCAAATCTTTACACTCTAGATCATATTTTTACTTTGGTGATAGGATGTGCTTGTACCGTGGAGACATACCACAAGATCCTCCACTTTCTACGATCTCAAAATCATCCTCGTCTTCCAGGTCCTGCTTGATTTGTTTCAGCCAACTCTGGGTGCTGGAGAACGTCCCCTGAGAGGTCAAGCTTGGAACACTTGAGCTGGACGTCAAGGACGAAGCATGGCCTGACATGATGGAGGTGACACTACCCGTAGCAGAGCAGACCGAACCCAAGCTTCTGCTCTCAGTCGTCTGGTGCAACCAATCATCTTTCTTGTTGCTTAACTTTGGCATGGTGAATTTGGGGGCGGAGTCAGAAGTGCTTGTAATGGTGGAAGATTGAGCCAGCCAATCGGTCACAGAAGGAGACAGCTTGGGAATTTTCACGTCAATCTAACAATACAAAACCACCCATATTATATTACTTTGGAATATTAATAAAACCATATGTGAGATACTAATAGCTAATATGAGTGCCTTTATTGTTTCCTAAGCTCCTAGAATTAGTAATAAAATACTTTTGTCACAATTGCAGTTTTTCTTTTTCAGGATTTCAGACTGTTCAGAATTCTAGAGTTCCAAAGGAGTTTTATATCCCCTTGTTAGATTCCACACTAAGTTACCTGGGAGGTGGGGCCTCAGTTATAAATTCCCTCATTAGATTTCACACTAAGTAACCTGGGAGGTGGGGGCCTCAGTTATTAATTCCCTCATTAGACTTTCACATGTAGTTACCTGGGAGGTGGGGCCTCAGTTATAAATTCCCTCATTAGAATTCACACTATGTTACCTGGGAGGTGGGGCCTCAGTTATAAATCCCTCATTAGAATTCACACTATGTTACCTGGGAGGTGGGGCCTCAGTTATAAAACCTCCATTAGAGCTTTCACACAGTTACCTGGGAGGTGGGGGCCTCAGTTATACATTCTTTTGTTAGAATTCACACTTCCCTGGGAGGTGGGGGCCTCAGTTATTAATTCCCTCATTAGACTTCCACATGTAGTTACCTGGGAGGTGGGGCCTCAGTTATAAATTCCCTCATTAAATTTCACACTATGTTACCTGGGAGGTGGGGCCTCAGGTATAAATCCCTCATTAGACTTTCACACAGTTACCTGGGAGGTGGGGGCCTCAGTTATAAATTCTTTTGTTAGAATTCACACTTACCTGGGAGCGTGGGGGCCTCAGTTATGTAATTTCCGTTTATTAGATTTCACACTATGTTACCTGGGAGATGGGGCCTCAGTTAAAAAATTCTCTCGTTAATTTCCACACTTACCTGGGAGGTGGGGACCTTTGCCTGCTGGACCTCCTCTACGGTTTTGTACAGAATATGATGGTCAGCATCCTCGTATTCCTCCACATGTCTTGGCAGACTGGTGGATGAATTCCCGGGCTGGATGAACACGGAGTGAGGGAGACCACTCGCATCGATCTTGCCAAAGCTGTTGATGTTCTCCCTCAATGACCCAGCTTCACAACGGAAGGTCAAATATGGGGACTCCTCTGGCTTCAGGTCATTGGGGTCAATTCTGCATAGAATGCAAGATATAATTGACAACAACTGTACATCTACTGTCATTACGAAAACAGAAAAAGATGTTCATTTGCAGATACTCAAGTCTACTTAAACCCATATTTCCTTGTTATTTTTCTATTTTGAATTCCATTACCAACTAGAAATACTGTGAGTAAAACCTCACAAAGGAATACCCCCGCCACCACATATCTTTACACTTACTTGAGTCACTGAAGCTTGAACAAAGAAGATATGGCCGGACATAAATGCATGTTTAAAAAACCTTTAAGTTTGACCTTAGAGATCAAGGTCAAGGTTATACACAGATCATGAATGTAAATGCACATGCCAAATATAATACACATGTTAGAGAACTCATACCTTTGACCTTGAGGTCAAGTCAAGGTCATATGGTCAAAGGTCATATATAGGTCATGAATGTATGCAATACATCCTCATATATTATACATCCATATGCTATATATGGTATGCATAATGTCATAGAACAAAGAAGTTATGGCCTAGACACGAATCAACACACGCAGACAAACAGAGTAATGGCACATCGTCTCATGATGATGCATCCATGTGCCAAATACAGGATGCATATGGCAAAGAACAAAGAAGGTATGGCCAGACACGAATTCGTTTTAAAAAACTAATAATTTTGACATTGAGGTCAAAGGTCAAGGTCATACAGAGGTCATCAATATACCCGACACATCGTCTCATAGTGATACACCCATGTGCCAAGCATGGTATGCCTACCTAAAAGAACAAAGAAGTATGGCCCGGACACGAATCTGCACAGACAGACAGATGGACAGACAAACTGAGTACATGACACATCATCTCATGGTGATGCATACATGTGCCAAATACAGGATGTCTATGACAAAGAACAAAGAAGTTATGGCCCGGACCACAAATTCATGTTAAAAAACTGATAATTTTGACCTTGAGGTGAAAAGTCAAGGTCATACAGAGGTCATTCATATATGCGACACATCGTCTCATAGTGATACACCCATGTGCCAAATATGGTATGCCTACCTCAAAGAACAAAGAAGTTATGGCCCGGACACGAATCTGCACAGACAGACGGACGGACGGACGGACAGACAGACAGAGTGATTCCTATACTCCCCCCCCCCCCCAAACAAACTTGTTTGCGGGGGGTATAACAATATATTGTAAAAACGTTTGACAACCTTAGTATGAAACTGGTATTTATTTCTATTGAAGTTTAAGTTCTGTTACCTGGCCTGACTTATCCCCCCTTTCTGGGTCTGGACGACTCCCAGAAGTTTGTGCAGCTTTGCTTGCTGGTTGCTCAGAACCTCCTCCTTGGCACTCTGTAACAGCTCCACCTGGTGGAGAAGCCACACCTCTCGGTTCCGCAGGGCCTCTAGATTACGACTAACTGCAGTCTGAACTTGCAATTTAACCTGATATGAGAAGATGAAAACTCTGATGATTATGAAAATATTTGGCTGTAGCATCTCTACATAAATATGAACCTGTAATAAATTTCACATGCATGTGAATTGATCTTGATACGACCTTCAACCTTTACCAGTCACATGGCCTTGACCTTCACTCCACCAAGAAATCTATCTCACTGTATCAAATCATGTATGCATACAACAAGAGGCCCATGGGCCTAAATGGTCACTTGAGTATCATAGCCCATACAGGGAGTCTCATATTTGCATTTAAGCCTCAATATGGAGTCTTTTGTTCACATTATCATCTTTCAAAATAAGCATACATTTCCTACTGAATTGCACAAGAAGAAAGAATGGATGTATGAAGCATTTTATGAACAATTTTAACATTCACCAGCTCTAGGGCCATGAATTTCAAATACATGTATAGGCCTATATGGAAGTAGAGAAGATGTCCTAAGTTACAATACAGCATTACATATTTACTATATAGTCATAATGGCTCCACCCTAGGGCTTGAATAAAAGACCCAGAGGTCATGAATTTCACAATTTTGATAGAGGACTTCAGTTTTAGTTTTTCTTAAATATCTATGAAAGATTAGTGCATCACATGATAAATCCTAGAAATTTGATTGGATAACGTCTTCTGCTCCATAAGTGATAGTGCCCGGTCTTTTGATAGTGCCCGGGCACTATCACGCTGAGTGTTTAAAACATTGTTACGATGAGTTATATCAACTACAAATTTTTTATATCAAAATACATGTACAACAAATATGATTTATTTATTT
>CAJDSM010013529.1:1062-11182 GCA_903981925.1 Ostrea lurida | reverse complement strand
GCTCTGGTGTGTCCAGGGGTCCGTGATTGCCCAACTCTTGTTTTTGTATTCTATTTAGGTCATACGAGATTGATCACTGTTCGTTATGTTTGCCTTTATATTTAACTTGGTCTATGGAAGTTCAACGTCGATATCCTTGATCTAAAAGACTTTCATGTAAAGGCAAAGATAACGAATAGTGATCTATTTCATAAGTCCCAAAGATAATACAAAATCAAGAGTTGGGCAAACACGGACCCCTGGGCACATCAGAGGTGGGGTCAGGCGCCTATGATCCAAGATTTATCGAAAGTCGGACCCCAGTCTTTGAAAGAGCAGGCAAATAGGGTTGAGATCTGGGATGAAGCCATAGTGTCGGCGCATAAGTGAAGCCCCCGGAAGCTCATGGGTTTAAGGAGTTTGTAGGAGTTTGTTTATTTAGCTACACTTCAATACACAATTTTGATTTTCATCAAGAAAAGGAGGAAGGGGGCCCGGGCCCCTTGCCACTCTTTAAATCCGCCTAATTATGATCCTTACACACTGATTGCAACTATGAATTACATTGCTTTTCTGATTTTAAAAGATGTAAGCTTCTTGGAGGATACAGGGAATGCTTACTCCTCCTTGCCACCCGATCCAACCTTTGGTGAATACAAGGTCCTGTGTTTGACTTATTCTTCATTATGTGTCCTTGTTGGAATTATGAGATTGATTATTGCCTTCACTCTGTAGATTGATTATTAAACAAAGTGAATTGCTTTAACATAATATTCCGAATAGCAAACTTATCCCCAAAGTAAGTCATCTATCAACATTGTTTCATAGCCATTGTTAATTTCTTTTCATACATTGATTTTGACTACGGATTATTCCAATTACCTGATTAAGATGATGGCTTACGGTCGACAGGGATGCTTACTCCTCCTGGACATCTGATCATACCTCTGGGTGTGCCAGGGGTTCGTATCGCCCAACCCTTCTTTGTACTTTACTTGGGACTTACAAGAATTAACTACTAATATTTATCTCTGCCCCTATAATTCCATTTAGGGTGGTCTGCACTGTAACATTACACCATTAAATCAATCTAGTGTATGAATATAGAATCGACCGAAAAAAAATCTTCAACTTATTTATTGATATAAGCTTAATAAAATGCAATCAGTTTAGCCGTGGTCTCTTGAATTTTTCTGTAAAAGTAAAATGAGAATTATGATGAGAATAAAGAAGTCTTTAATAATCGAGTAATTTTAGCGAGAGTTTGACCCCTCCCAACAAACACATTTCTCTCTGTATTCACACATCAAATCAATGTTCGAAACTTGCAATATAAATTAAAAATAAAAGTACATACTCCCAAATTATGCTTAAACATTTGAAAAATGTCCAAAGGTAATTCAGCCATGAACGTACCAGTGTTGTACCTGTACATTATCTTCCATTTGAACGTTGTCTAGAAAGATGGAATTAACTCATCAACATTTACGTTATTTATGTTCCATACTGATATTTTTAAAAAGTGAAGGGACGTAAATTTTCAATTATGTTACCAATATTCGTAGCTGATTTTTTACTACTTAACAAACACGTATCTATCAAAATGTTGATATGTGAAATTAATTTAACGTTACCTGTCTGCAATGACAAAGACTGTTTCGATCACAAGCTCCACCTTCGGGACAATTAACCACACAACGAGCGTTGCAGAACAGGTCTGTGCGACCGATCAGAGATGATTCTGAAGTTATAATAGATATCTTCACAAATCGGAATTTTGACGCGATATAAATTAATGAGATAACCGTCATTACGCATAAATTCTGTTAAAATCAAACTCACGAAAACGCGTGAACAGAATCGTTGCTTTATTTAACAATGGAAGTGAATTTGTAGAAAATTGACAGATATCCATTAAGTGGCTATAAGTGGGATGGCACAAGAATGGTAAAGTAAGACACTTATTTTTACCTGAGATTGGCAATGTCAGAACAACGAGCAAAAAGAGAAGATTCAACATTTTGCTGCAGTCAAGCATTCAATGATATTTTGATAAAATTTAAATGCATTTTATACTCTTTCGACTGCCTTACCAATCGATTGTTGAATAATCTGTGCACTGCAAGATCGATGTATTCAGTTGTTAAAACATTAAATCAGTGACCGATCATGGTATCAGTTGCTTAAAAACTCAACGTCTCGTATCTTGGGTGGCTTACATGTAGATTTTTCAAAAGTACACGCAGAGCAGATCTTCAGCAACCCTCCTGGAAGCAACGTCTGTCTTATATCTTAATGATATTGCATTATTCGGAATGAGAATTACCTCGGTAAACATTTTTGAGGGTCATTCTGTCTCAAAACACAAGCTAAAGCATTGATGAAAATGTGAATTGTTCACAGATAAATTGTCGGCCCTATATCTAGTTGTTGAGTTAAGCACATAAATTGTTGAATCATTTTAATTCGTGGAAGTCAATGTTCGCGAGTAACCAAAATTTTACTGTTTCGTGGGGACGTAATTTCGTGGGTAACTAGCTATTTTATACGTAAGGGGTATATTAACACTCATTGATATTTAAAGTATTTTTCCTTCATATCTACACACATACTAATACTGTTAAAAAGGTATTTTTGTTTAATGAATTATTGATTTGTTACGCAAGCCTAGCGCGAGTCTTTTACAACACCAGATAAATAATGTAACTGGGATTAATACATGTACTTACAAAAAATTAAACATTGTTCGTGGGGACATATATTCGTGGGTAAGGATGGCCCACGAAATCCACGAACATTGATCCCCCACGAACAATGACGATTCCACAGTACATGTATCTCTAATATGAATTCCTTACGAAATTGTATTGAATGGTACTTATAGAGTGTTATCGCAACTGAAAATAAATCGTAAAACAAAGTTGGGAATATCAGTTAAGAAAAGGAATAAGCTTTTGACATTCAAAATGTGAGCATCGTTTATCGAAGCTTTTCAGTCATTAGTTTCAGATATATCAAAATTTGGTTTACAAAGCTATAAATGGACACGAATGCTCAAATTTTAGATTTTCATTTTTAACGTTTACAATGCTAACTTTAGGTATTTCTAATGATCGACAAATATTTGAACTTCATTTGTTGAGTTACAAGTGAGATACAGCACTCACAATTCTTTGTTATGTAAACAAGGCTTTGATTACATATATTGAATATGCTAGTAAATGTCCCGTTTAAACCAGATTTTAATTAATTTCAAGGCTATTATGAGCACAATTAAAACGTTTCTAGTGTTTCTTAAACCTCATTTTGTGTTTTAACATAATATAATGTATGTAAACAAAAACAAGGCTCGAGCCTAGTTTACAAACAAAGAATTGTAAGCAATGTATCTTACTTGTAACTCAACATCTGACATTCAAATTTTTTCTGACTATTAAAAATGTCTTGGTTAAGCATTTTAAACATTAAAATGCAAATATACAATGTATGTAAATAAGTGTCCATGCCCCTTTAAAGAGCATGGTGGACACATGGGATGGAGACCAGAGTCCACCATTGATGGTCACATTAAGGATTATATTGATGATAGCTTGATTTTTTCGTTACAATTACGTATATAAGTTCATAATTTTTTCATACCCTTTGCTAGACTGTCTTCGTACTAGATTTGACGACGGGTAACCCCGTTTACTTTGTTTCGACTATGGGATCACGCGCGTGTAACCGGTCAGCAGAGGATGCTTACTCCTCCAAGGCACCTGATCCTGCCTTCGCTTTTGTCGAAGGTCCTTTTGCCCAACACTCGATTTTGTGTATGTTTTTTTGGACTATGATTACGTTTAAGGTGTCACCACTAAGTTAATTTTCCTTATATATTCTTACCAAAATCACACACACACCTTTACTCCGGGCTCACTCGTGTAAAATGAACTTCTCAGATCTACTACTTACACATGCTGTAGTCCTATCCTAAATGTTAAATTTCATGCAAAAAAATACATACCTATCCAGAAAGGCCAGAGAGTTTGTTTACATCAAAGTCAGTCAGGTGCTTTATCACTACAACAAAGGCCCATTCACCGCCACCTACAAGAAAAAAAAATTAAAAAATACTAAATGGCCTATTAAATTTTTTGGCCGTAAATTTTCAGAAACAACAAACCCCACTGTACATCTCATAAAAAAAATCAGCTCCTACCTTCCAGGGAAAGCCCTCAAACCAGGAGAAATTTTTGGGAACTATATCCCGCGGCAATCATTTGCCGTGAAACCGAGTAGTCTAATATAGTTCTGACACCTGCAAAAAATAGAATCAATTTTTTTAATTTTTGTAAAGTATGAAAATAAGCAGTTGAGATATATCTGTGACGGACTTTGAAAAAGTTTTTGAAATTTTCATGTATTTCATGTAATTCAGGCCATGTGAAAAATGTGACTGTTTACTGGACTGTGTGTGTAATATGGACAGTTTTGAGGCAGTGGATGTGGAATGGAACTTTTGATTTTTTGTGTACTTATACTTTATCAATGAAAATGAAATTTTTACACAATGTAACTGACAAAATGAACATTTTGTGTGAGTGTTTTTAACTCAATTAAGCTATGTGTTTGTGTTCTATAGATATCTTCATTATAAATTTGTGTTTGAAACATGTGTAATCAATTAAACTCATTAAACTTAAAATATGTCTTGTGTTTTGAATCAGAATGATGTTGTTGGGAAAGAAAATTACCTTGTCTTTCTTTGTGCTGGCAATATTGTCACAATCTGCCACAATAATCAGCATGACTTGATGATTAGCCATGGCCTGCCATGAGGAGCTGGCTGAAGGGAGGCTGTTAAAAAGAATGATTAATGTTTGAGCATTCAATTGGATTATGTCAATTGGGTATATAAAAGCACATCACTACACTTCTAAGAGTATTAAGAGAAAAAGCAGAGTATCATACAAGCTGTTGATTAGCATTCATTATATAAATCATATACGGTACCTATTTTTATGCACCAGATGCGCATTTCGACAAATTATGTCTCTTCAGTGATGCTCAAACCGAAATGTTGGAAATCCGAAACATGAAAGTAAAACTTTATAAAAGTGATTAATGTAGTGCCAAAAGATTAAGGCAAAAATGAGAGGAAAAAGCAAGTCAAGAATGAGATTTTTTGCAGCAGGCGATAGTCGATGCAGGGGACCAGGCCATTCTGGATGGCTAATAAATGAAAGAAAGAGCAAATGCATGAGAGGGGAGGCTTCAAAGATGGTCAGTAAGACTGGGGCATGCATATTAAGAGACCATGCCAGGATTAGGGTACCCTCATGCAACTACGGCCAAGGGGCACCCACGTAGAGTCCGAAGCTACATGTACCTACACTCCCGACAAGGAGTTAAACTCGTTCAGATTTCTCCATGCCGGCAAAATATGTGACCTATTCAACCTGTCTTTTCACCAGCACCAACTCACTAGCCATAACTGCCCAACACGCCTAGAGTTTGACTACACCAGAGAACAACAGATGGGGGATCTGCTGGATCGAGATACTGAAATGCACCTACTGCCACTTCCGAAGTCAGAAATCTTAGCTGTACGAAGAAGTAGACACTGGTAAACGAGGAACAAAGCCCGCGAAACCCATCCTTGCCCTCTGGACAGCATTATTAGACAACCGTATCATGGGCACAGGTCTCCAAGAAATATTCCAGGCCTTAAACTGCCCAGCACCATCAGCCAGTGGAATGCAGTACAATGCCAACAAAGTGGGACCCATGATAGTCCAGATGGTTCATGAAAAGAGAGAGGACTCACCTAAAGGACAGTGTCGAGGGCTGCGGTTATCCCAGAAATACACCTATACCTGTCGAGAGTGATGACCGCTACAACAACCCACTGTACTGATCTCGGGATCGGAACCCCTTCCAACCGGCAACACAGCCTTACACCATCACTGAAAATATAACAGAGGATAAGAAAATCATTGGCGGCACCACCCAAAATAAGCTCTGCAGCAAAAGATATAGGGGAGACCACTGTCCAGATCAACTGGAAAGTTGTACTGCCACCCTACCTTACCAGCACCCCATTTACAGAGAGGACCAGGCTGTGGAGGAAGCCTGACAGACAGTGGAGGTCCTGAGGGACACCCGTCACCTGGCCTAGTCCGAGAAGAAGGCGGTGGACAATGCCAAATTCAGTGGCCAGATGTTTCCCGGAAGGACTGCTGCAGACAGACAGAAGACAGAAGAAAATTCTCCATCGACTTCATGAAGAGGTGCATGGCCGAATATGACCAGGCCATAAGAGAACACAGTGATGACACAGACAAGCTGGACAGAATAAGGAAGAGGTCATCCAAGTACCGGGCAAGGACTGCCAAGGAGACAAATTCTAGTGAAAGAAACATTTGCCATGTATTTTCAGAGGGCCGACACCGAGACCCAACCAGGTTACCTGAAGGGAATGAATTATCCAGCCTTATCTGATTCCAAGAAGGAAACTGGAGAACAGTCATACAGTAAAAGAAAGAGAGTAACTAACTGTGCTATGCCATGTGGCAAAAAGTAACTTACCGTTCTAAAAACAGACAGTCTGCAAATCCGGAATGCCTAAGACAGACTTTATGAACCCTATTTTTGCACAATTGTCTCTCATTATTGACAGCAGCTGGTTCCGGACTCAAGTGAAATGTATTTATGAAAGTGTACTATGACAAATGTGTGATATGTGTTCATTGTGTATTGTTCTTGTGAGGATATCTAATGTGTGTGTGATGCAACATGTACAGTCATCTCGATAAAACGCCACTTTTTTTTCTTTTGATTCGCATTGGCGTTTATATAACGAATTTGGGCGATGAATTTGATTTCGCATTTTGTTATGAAAAAGATTTAACCTCTCGTTTTTTTTTTTTTTAACACTTTGCTGATTAATAATCTCAGCAAATGAGTGGAGGTGTTATAATCATCGAGTAATATTTTCGTTATAAGATTATGATTTTACAAATCAGCTATGGTATTTTGTTTAATAACAATAAGGCCTTTATTGCAAACAATACACACATCTACACACACAACCAGTTCAACATCAACGTTACACGAGCGCACGAAAATATACTCAGTGTATCTCGTAAACGCTTTATTCTTTAAAAAATTGATCAAGTAATTGTAAGTTAGACCTGCGTAGCCGTATGATTTGAAATAAAAGTCTTGATTAGATTAACATTTTAAGAAAATGTCTTCATTGTTACACAAACTCGTCGCAAAACTAATAAATAACGTGAACTACACTACCATACTAGAAGCAATATTTTGTTATGTTTTAGAATACAGCAAATTCCGAGGTCTTCGCACAGGTAACGCAGGTTGAGTAGCTGATAATGAACCTTCATTTACGCGCTTCGAATGACCCAACAGGTACCCTGGCGGTTATCGACAGAAAATACCAATCTGTAATAAACAGCATTTGTACTAAAACACCGTGGCGGTGGCGAAAGGCGAGTATATGGGACGTTCTTTAACAGAGATTTAGTAACGGGAAAAACGTCCTGGAAAATAGCGGCGTTGTATAGCGAAATGGCGTAAATTCGGTTGCGACGATATTCGGAGTTAATTGTCGACATGAGTCCTGATGGCTCTAAACATTTCTTAACTCCCATCAGTAATTGACTTTAACCCTCCCAAAACTGGCCTCCTAAATTTCCCCTGACGCTGTCCTATTTGTTGGCTAAATTAATGCTTATAATAAATCACCCGATCCGTTTTTTACCCTAGCCGCTATCTACGTTTCTCTTAGGTATACTGTCTAATTTTTAGCGCCTACAATCAGCATCACCATATGGATTAAAAAAATCACTTCTATCCACAGACTCCGCATCCATAGTTACAAAATATATCAGTTAAATTGGAAAGAAATGATACTCACCCCCCGATTGCTTCGCGCCTAGGTGTCACCGCTGAAGAATATTTCTTATATCATATTCTACCAAAATCACCCATCTCTACCCTGAGCCACGCTGCGTTGTATTAATTGGAACTTCTCATGGATCTATATACCTACACATCCTGTAGTCTATTGCGTTAGATTTTCAACTTCTCGAATGCAAGAAAATACTATCAGCACGGCCAAGCATCGAGTATTGTTCGTACATCAAAGTCAGTCACGAGTGCTCTACACTCAAATTAAACGCTTCATTTCACCCCACCTACCAAGAATAAAATGTTAAAATATTACTGGCCTAGTCAAATGTTATTTGCCCAAGATAGATTTCAAAACACACAAACCCACCTTTATCTCATAAAGAATAACCCTACCTTCCAGGCGGAAAGCCTCAAATCCAGAGGCAGAAATTTTTGAGAGAACTAATTCCCGCAGCCATCTTTGCCGGGTGAACCCGAGTTAGTCTAATATAGTTGGCACCGCGAGAACTTTGTTACTGTCGCCATTTTATATAGGTAAGTGTAATAGAAATTCACATATGAATGCCAAATGCCAGAATCGGAAATTTCACTCCCTTCCTCTGTAAATAGAAGACAAGGAGAAAATCTTTTTAACCAAGCCGGACGTATAAGGAAGCCGCGTTAAATATAAGTCGATAAATCATTCGTGTCTAGTACAAAATGCATCATTGTTTGAGTTGGTCTAATTAAATATAGTTAAACCACAACACTCTTATATTATTCTATTGTATGTAACATGGTCGCTGTCAACATCGGCGATTTTCCAGGCTATCGCGCATGTAAGGATGTCACAGTAATCCTTGTGATTCACTGCACGTGTCTTTGAGTCATGTGTCTGAGGCGCTACGATATCTTAATATAGGATTGTGATGTTAATAGAATACCTATACTAAGTGCATCGGCACAATGGGCAAGGAATTATTAACAGCATTAGATAATTTTGAATGACAACTTTGGAGAAACAAAATCCCACTTTACAATTTTTGGTAGGGTGAGACCCGAAAAAAGCCTGTATTCTTGTGATTATAGATTAGTAATTATTTATCCCTATCAATTAGGAAACGATTAATTGGAATTGCATACTTATTTATCCACCGATTTATTTCAGAATTACATTCTAGTACAAAACCGCCTCTCACAACGTTTCAGTAACCGTAGTGGTTGATAAAACTGTATTGCCCACATATATTACCGTCTAAAAAGTAGGAACGCACGCTCGCTATATGCTTTAGCATTTGAAGATTATTGGTTTTTACCTAACTTAAATTTTTCATGCCATACAAAACAATCGTATTAACAAAACTGTGTGTGTCTTGACGTCATTTTTTATTGTCGACTCGTCATTTGGCCTGTATGTGCGATTTAGGGCTCTCTGCTAATACAGCTTTGTCAATTTCGTCGCTGAGTATGACATATTTTACTATGGCCTATTGGAGTTTTACGAAGAGGCTTACTTTTACAATCGACGGCTGACTTTTACAATATAAAGGGACCAACTCCAACTACAGAAATTGGACCGAAATAGATACATGTACAAACTGCAACCCGACAATAAGTATCATAACTACTTAGCAACGCGTCAAACCTAAGACGTTAAAATAGGTAGTGATTGCTCGGCATTTAGAAGTGAAAATCACACGTCTTTCGGATATGACCTTTAAAACGGAGGTCCCGTGTCGCAGCAGGTTTGGTTCGTAAAAGAACCCTCACTGCTAAAAGCCATGAGTGCTAAGCGTAGATCTAAATTTACAGCCCTTCACCGACAATTTTAACGTCTCAATATGAGTTAAATATTCTCAACGGGACGGAAAACAAACACATAATCAATCATCATTTCAACATTTGCTCGACGTGGTGTAGATTTAGTCGGCGTTTGTGCGTGGTATAGACGTCTTTTACAGGAAACAACTTCGTAATTCACTCAGTGGAAAGCACCGTATCTTGATAAAATGGAGAAATCGACATTTAAAAGGCGCTTGTAATAATATATATAATGTTTTTACACAAACGTAACAGGAAGAGAGAAAATTCAACAGACGAGACCGGGATTCGAACCCGGCCCCCCTGAATTTCCAATCAGATCCCTTTCCAAAAAGATCCCTTCCTGCTCAAAGGCCCTGAGTGCCGAGCATAGGCCTAAAATTTGCAGCCCTTGATCGGCAATGGTGACATCTCCATATGAGTGAAA